>JAPYKE020000050.1:0-50000 GCA_028554795.2 Sinohyriopsis cumingii
TGTTCCCAGTGGTGAAGTGACACACCGCAACTGAAGCACTTGACTTTATCTCCTTCGCCCAAGTAGAAAAATCCGGCTCTGGCTAATTCTTCGGGGGTCGGTCCTCCCAGATACTTAGGCCATTTTCCTTTGAACGATTGAAGACGATTTTCAAAGTCGCAGTATTCCGACAAACGCACAGGAAACGAATATTCGTCTTTCACAGGTTTGTTTCGATGAGATTTGAGTGACATGGACAGGAGTTTGCTCAGGGCTGGATGACATCTGTAGGGGGTGTAGACGTGAAGGTGAACATCCACCTTTAAAACGAAACCCAGTAAAATGTCCAAGAGGACGAGTGGCATCGCTTTCGCATCCCTCAGGTTTGACAGGCACAGCATCCCTTTCCATGATAGGGGTAGTGAGAACAAAGTTCCCATGATGCTTTACGGCATCGCTAAGGTCACAACGTACATCATCGTACCCATCGCAAGGCTCACAATCGCATTCCACTTCAGTCCCACTTTTGAAGTGTACCTGTCTAAACTTGTTTTGTGTTTCTCTGAAAGTATTCATCTTGTTCGTTCGGTCATGGTAGTCCCAATGAACTATCGATCTTGACCATAGCCCCTTTTTATGGTAGTCGCAATGCAGTCTCCAGCTTGTACATCTTTCCTTTTTTATGTTTTTTATGTCTTGTTTTGGAAGGTACCGTCTCTAAGGTACCGTCATCATTGTACCGTAACGTCATGGGTGGAAAGGCCATAGAAAGGTAAGGGCAGTGCGGAGACCATCGAGTATATTCCACAATAGCTGAATCTTTATAGATACATAGATCCATTCGTAAGTTCAGGCCACAAGCGAAACACTGTACTTCATATCCCAATCCTGACTCAGGTCCCAAGTAGAGAAATCCTGTTCTAGCTAAAACATGCGAAGAAGGTAATCCTTCCCTATCCGTAGGCCATTTCTGAAACGTGTCCAATTGACGGGCACAATCACAATAGTCAGGTAAGAAGACTGGAAAATGGTAGGGTTTGAACATAGATCAAAGTGGAATATAAACAAGTGTCTGTACAACATGTTTTGGTTAACCAAGATGTCCTAGGGACAGTGTGTAATGTTCTTACAGTCTCTACATGAGGTATTGTCACACAAGTGTCCTCCCGGAATGACCTTTCAGGAATGTCCATGACAGTCCTGTCCTGAAGCGAGTGGTTGTTCTCGGTGACGGGTTCTTCTGGCACCGTCACTAACACGGGTTGAAAAGTAACTTTTTTCCTTGAACAACTCTTGTGCATACTGGGCCACTTCTTGGGTCCAAACCTCAAACCCCCCTTTTTCCAGTCACGAACATCTGTCCAATGAGGGTGTAAGTCACAAGCTACACACACATCGTCATACACGTCTTGGGTCGCTAAAAGTTGACGAATCTTTTTTTCCTGTTGAGGTCGAGAAGTATCCAGATGAAATCGCAAGGCTTTGAGCAAAAGGAGTTTTTCGTGACCATTTAAGGCCATGGAGGTGGTAAGTACTGATCGTAAAGAGTCCACAAAGAATCGGCTGGTAAACGAAATCCCAGAAAACAAGTCACTAAGACACACACCACTTGTCGTCCCAAATTGAATGGATAAAGTTCTTGTAATAATCGATGGTAATGATCCACGGTTTGAATATGGTCATTGAGTTCCTTCCACGGAATCTGTTGGATGACATACGACATAAGTCGTGGCATAACTGCCTGTTTTTATAGTCTCTTTGTTTCGAAAAGAATACACGTACTTTCTAGCCAGTGATCTTCGTTTTCCAGTGGGTAATGTAAATCTTGCATACTGTAACCGAAACGTCAGAGTTCGATTAGAAGTTTCCTCTTCCGCTAAGTAGATTCCACGTAAAATATGTTGGTAATCCTTTACCTCGTCTTCCTCAATGGGTTGCTCTAGGTGAATCTCGAAGTAACCAAAATGATCAACACGTGAATCATCGGGGGCCTGGAAGTATTGAACAAGGTCTGACCACTGAAACAATTTCTGACGAATCAGTTCTCTTATACCCTTCAGGTACCAGTGGTTAAAGATCTGGTGACGTAACGGATGCAATTGTTCTTTACGTTTCACTTGTATTTTCACCAGCTCTCGGTAAATGCGTTCTCTCAACTCCACAGGCAAAGCACGAATGTTCTCTTGTAAAGTATCCATGAATAGGTCATACTAAATTCTCTTTGGTCTGACACAAGAAATGTACTCTTTGCACAAACATGGTTTTACTTCAGTGTCGAATTTAAATCGTTGAGTCACTAATCTACACATTACAATTCGTTCAGAAGTTTCCTCTTTCACCAAGTTGACATTGTGTTCAAGATGTTGGTAATTCGTTAACTCTTCCTCTGGAATTCGATGCAGTACGTTTACAATGATGTAACTACAATCGTCCATACCAAACCAATCCTTTTTAAAACTAGAGGATCGTTGATCAATGTCTGTCCGATGGAACACTTTCAATTGAATCAGTCCTTGTATAGCCTTCAGGTACCAGTGGTTCAAACACCGGTGACGTATCGGATGCAATTGTTCTTTACGTTTCACTTGTATTTTGACCAGTTCTCGATAAATGCGTTCTCTCAACTCCACAGGCAAAGCACGAATGTTCTCTTGTAAAGTATCCATGAACAGATTATTATGGTAAGAAGTTACCCTAATGTCTCGGTCCCACTAAAGGTAAGTAATGACAATTCGGTGACCATCGAGCATGTTCTACGTAGGCCGAATCTTGCGGTTCCCAGTGGTGAAGTGACACACCGCAACTGAAGCACTTGACTTTATCTCCTTCGCCCAAGTAGAAAAATCCGGCTCTGGCTAATTCTTCGGGGGTCGGTCCTCCCAGATACTTTGGCCATTTTCCTTTGAACGATTGAAGACGATTTTCAAAGTCGCAGTATTCCGACGAACGCACAGGAAACGAATATTCGTTTTTCACAGGTTCGTTTCGATGAGGGTTGAGTGAAATGGGCAGGAGTTTGCTCAGGGCTGGATGACATCCGTAGGGAGGTAAACGTGAAGGTCGACATTCCCCTTTAAAACGAAACCCAGTAAAATGTCCAAGAGGACGAGCAGCATCGCTTTCGCATCCCACAGGTTTGACACGCACAGCATCACTTTCCATGACAGGGGTAGGGGTACTAAAGTTCCCATGATGCTTTACGGCATCGCTCAGGTCACAAGGTACAGCATCGGTCCCATCGCAAGGCTCACAATCGCACTCGTCTGCAAACTCCGTTACGCAGTTACAATGGTAACCACATGGACAATCGCAGTTTCCTTCCGGACATTTTCCGTCGCAATGTCTGGGTCTTATCCATCCAGTATTAGTCACACTAGAGAAAGATACAGCTTTTTTACAATCCCCAAACTGGAACGATGTCTCTTTCAAAGTATTCATCTTGTTCGCTCGGTCTTGGTAGTCACAATGAACTATCGATCTTGACCATAGCCCCCTTTTTATACTAGTCGCAATGCAGTCTCCAGCTTGTACATCTTTCCTTTTTTACGTTTTTTATGTCTTGTTTCGGAAGGTACCGTCTCTAAGGTACCGTCAACATTGTACCGTAGTGTGATGGGTGGAAAGGCCATAGAAAGGTAAGGGCAGTGTGGAGACCATCGAGTATGTTCCAGAATAGCTGAATCTTTATAGATACATAGATCCATTCGTAACTTCAGTCCGCAAGCGAAACACTGTACCTCGTATCCCAATCCTGACTCAGGTCCCAAGTAGACAAATCCTGTTCTAGCTAAAACATGCGAAGAAGGTAATCCTTCCCTATCCGTAGGCCATTTCTGAAACGTGTCCAATCGACGGGCACAATCACAATAGTCAGGTAAGAAGACTGGAAAATGGTAGGGTTTGAACTTGGAGTTCTCATCGGGTTTCTCACTCGATTCTTGCTGTGGCGAAGTCATCTTTCTGGTGGGTAGCTATCCTCTTACAACCAATGTTTTATACCAACGTGTCCATACGGTAAGGTGAAATGATTGGGAAGTCGAACTCGCTTCTGGTACACGATTTGATAAACTTTTTCCAAAGGTCGACTGACGATGTGGTGAGTGGGTAAACGTACAATCTTGTTCGGTTGGTGAGTGGTCACTTTAAAGTTTCCATCCTCTCCCGATTGCAAGGCTTCTTTCAATACCCCAAAGTTGACCACTCGACTGGTACGATAATTCAGAGTCAGTCCTTTCACTTTGCACGTCGTGTGCACTTCTCCTTGTTTGTCACGGTATTCGTAGCCGTAATTTTTGGGACCGCCACTGACGAAACTTAGAATCTTGTCGTCGGGATGCTCGTCTGTCCAGGCTCCTAAACGGTCTCCTTCGATGTTAGGGTGATGTTGAATCGGGTGATGGATGTAAATGCAACTGTCCGTGTCAAAGTACAGGACGCGTTCTTCTAACAGTTCTAAAGCTTCGTACAATTTTAAGCGAGCATGGGCTGTCACGTAAGCCGCAATGATGACATTTCCAAAAGGGTCGTCTTGTACAAAGTCCAGATCTTCTTCGTAATTGACCAAGATCAAATTCTCTCGAACGATGTCCACGTGTTTCATGTATTTGGTTTTGTCGTGAATCATCTGGAAGTAGCGGGAAGGTTCTGTCAAATATTCCGTCTTGGGTAAACACGGTCGTTGTGCCCTTTTACCCCACAAGCAATTTAACATCACTTTGGCAAACGATCTCCTGCCTTCGTTTTTCTCGATGTGGTCTAAAGAGATGCCTTCTTGTTCGTAGTATTTCTCTTTGAATTGTATTTGGTCTTCGGGAGTGTGACACCAGGAAGGATAGCCGCTGGCTTCTTGCTTCAGTTTCAAAAAGGCATCCACGTAGTCGGCGAAAATGCCTTTCTGAGTAGGGTCACCCTTGCGGTATTGTTGTGTCTTGGGAAAGTGGCAAATTTCGTACACTTCTAACAGTTGGTATCCCATGTCCATAGCTTTGAACAATTCTACGCTGACCCAGGTTCCCGTCAAGGCACGTTCTTCCTGGCTGTGCTGACAAGGTTGGTCTTGGTTGCACGTTTCGGCACAAGTACGGCACAAGGGAAACATCAATTTGCCTTGACAATGGTGAGGTAAGACGGGATGGTATAGGTTCGTGGGAGGCAAAACTTTACACTTGATCAAGCCTTCGTATTGTCGAATGTTTTTCAGGTCGATGTGTTCCGTTAACAATTGCGGGTGCCCTACAGGAAAGCGACAATATTTGCACACGTAGGGATACAGCGAACACACGTCCAAGTATTTGATTTCTTCTCCTTTCTCTTCGTCGGCTTGGTACAGCAAACAGGTGGCATTGGTCCTTCCTCCGTACAAACTATCCCTCGGGTTCAGCGGGTCCATGAACTGGTAACTTTCCACAAGGCGTTTAAACTCGGGATCGGTTTTCAAGCGGTGATCGTATTCGTGTTCCCACATTTCCACCACTTGGTATCCTTCCTGTTCCAACTTTAGGCGTCGCTGACAAGTGTCCTGGTACAAGTCTTCCATGGTTCGTTGTAAAAACTGATTTTTAGTGCTACGATCAGGGTAACAGACGGGACATCCGTGAAATAAGCAACCGTTAAACTCGTACACGATCTTGGGGTTTTCTAAGTCCCAGCCATCGACCGAATACGTTCCGATGGTCTTTTCGCCTCCTCCGTTGCGAGCATGCTGAATCCACTTGTCTTCCTTGTCGCACAAGTAATGTAACCAACGTAGGGCTTTGACCGAGTATTGACGCTTGACAAAGTGGGTCGTTTGAGGACTGATGACAGCCACGGTGTTTTCAGGCATGAATCGTTGTCGATACACTAAGGAACACGCTTTGGCAATGGTGCAAGCTTCTTTCAAAGGATCGACCCCTCCGTGTTCCATGAACAGTTCTCGAAATTTTCCACAGCAACGCCGTAAAATGTCCACGTCGGAACGACAATACTTTAGCATTTCTTCCTGAAAGTCGAAAGGGTCCGAGGCGTGAGCCTGGTACCAAGCGTAGAAAGCTTCTCGTTGTTCGGTACGCATGTTGTCGGGGTCGTAATAGTGAGCCTCGGGCAAATGGGGTAGAACGGTGTGTTGATTGGCTTCCGTATTGAAAAAGTGTGGAAAGTACCCTTTAGCCATTTCTGTCATTCCAAACGTTTTAGGCATTCGACTCAAAGGCATGGCCAAGTAACTCATCGAATCTTTAAACTGCACTTGTCCCACTTGCATGAAAATGATTTTGGCTCCGTTCAAAGTCACTTTAGGACGCTCGGTGCCTTGTTCCGTATAGTACCTCAAAAGAAACTGTCCATCGTATCCGGAGAAATTGTGAGCCATCACCGTGGCATGACGATGACAATCTCCGTAACGTTCGATGTCCTCTTGGCTCCACGTCTTGTCGATGGGGTCTAAGACCCATCGAGCGAAATCGGCTAGCGTGTTCGGTCCCCGAAAGATTTTTTCACGTCCTCCAGGAATCTTGCTGCAGTGAGGGCAATGACTGAAGATAGGTTCTTGAATGCACTTCTCGCACGCTCGATGAGCCACGCAGAAATTAGGAATGTGAATGCCAGTCTCTTGCATGCATTCGAAATCGAAAAAGATGAAATTGCCTTTCTTCTTGTGACCGTCCTCTTTCTCTGGTGGGGGTTGGTATTTCTGCACGTAACATTGGTGTTCCAAGTCCACGATGTGGTGACAAATGTGACATTTTTTCTTTCCTGAACATACGTGTGCCTTGACACTATTGGTACGTATGCCTTGTCCACACGTAGGGCACAATCTCAGGAGTTGACAAGCGCATTTCTTCTGTGAACCTTGCGTTTTCAGATGTTGTTGGTAACAGGTAGGGCTGACAAACGTGCGCAGACAAGTTGAACAAGGCACTGGTTCTTCTCTCAGACAGGGTGAAGAGGCCAAACATCCTGTGCATTTCGATCCACAATGCTTGTGTTGCTCTCGATTGTTATAACCATGGTCACATTTCTCACAGTAATAATTCAGGAATCCGGTGATACTGGTAATGGTATCGAAATGTTCATCGTGATGATAAAGGTGAATGTATTTTCCGTCCTTAAAGTCTTGGCCTCGAAACAACAGAGGTCCGCGCACTTCTTGAGGGTGCACTTTCAAGGTGTATCGTGGAGCTAGGGCATCTTGCAATTTTTGCATCTCAGGAATGCCACAGGGTGTGTCTTTGGACAGTCCGGCTTGTTGTAACAGGAGTTCTGCTTCGTTTCGTTGTTTGGCTCGGTCGGAACGTTGAATAGTGTCCCAGGTTCTTTTCCATTCTACCGTGTCGTTCTTGTTGGCATAGGTTCGTCCCACCACGATGGCACGGGCTAAACACATCTGGTCATGAGGGTTCTTAATTCGGACGAGACTTGTTTTGGTGTTGCAAAGATCGTCCACCAATAACATCTTTTTGCGTCCAGTCCCTTGAGGAGGAGAGACGTGGGTCATGTCCAGTGTGGCTTTACCATCGGTGATGTCAAACTGATCATTAGATTGTTGTACGTGTTGAATCTTGTCCATGACTTTGGAAGCAGTTAATTCTGCAGGGGTGCTAAACTCGATCCAAACAGGGGATTTCAAACCGTCGTGTTGTATGGAAAGTCTCAAGCGATCGTCTTCTTTGGGTTGACATTGTCGCTTGAGTGCAGTGAGCAAAGAATCCCACACCTCAGTGATGAACACTTCTGCTTTCTCTAACGGCACTTCAGCCTTGAAATCTTTAAACTTCACCGTGTATTTGTAAGCCGTGGTTCTAAATTTTCTAGAGGAGCGCTTTTCCGTCTCTCGAATGGAATAGTAATTTTCAGGGTTAACTAAGGGTGATGAACTTGGTTTAGAGGGTTCGGATTCTGGTTCACTCATGTCCTCTTCAAAATCACTGGCATGAATTTGTGCCAAGATTTCAGCCCTGGTACGAGGCGATAGATCACGTTTCTGCCTCTTACTTTCTTCTTCTTTCTTCTCGAATGAATGGGATCGTTTCATCTTGAAAGCAAAAAGTCAAATGACTCAAGTTCAAACACCATAAACTACTTTATAGTCATAGCAGACCAGCGTATATAAAAGGGTGCGTGTCTTGTCCTTTCACTATTCATTTCACTCTCAAGCCGAGCACAACGATGGAAGAGACTGACCAGATGGAACGTTTCGTCAGAGCTTTGCGAGGGGTCATTAGAAAATTCTCTTCAGACCAGCCTACGGACTACTCTCCTTCCTTTAGAGATAAAAGTCAAGATACTTGCTATATCTGTCAAAAGAAAGGACATTGGTCTTCAGAGTGTCCAGACCGTCAAAAAAGAAAAAAAACAGGGGATAAAAAAGACAAAAGTCAAGATACCTGTTATTATTGTAAAGAAAAAGGACATTGGTCTCCAGATTGCCCAAAAAAGAAACAAGAGGAGTCAGAAGAAAAGAGGAATTCTTCAGAAGAAGAGAGGGATTCTTCAGAGGAAGAGAGGGATTCTTCTGAGGAAGAAAGAAGACAGGTGAAGAAAAAGAAACAGGAGAAAAAAAGAAAAAGGGAAGAAAGCGAGGAGGAAGAAGAGGAAAAGAGTGTGACGGTGAAGAAATTCAAAAAACAGAGAGACTAAACAAGGAGAAAAGAAGAAATTAATGAACTTTTCTTTATTAAAGTGTTGTGTTATAAATTGTGAATTGGATTGTAAAAAATGGAGAAAAGAATAAATGAATGATATAAGGTAAGTGTCTTTGAGTTGTGATTTTAAAATAAGAAGCTACACTCACGCACTCATACACAGACACGTACTAAAAGGGTAACATGGGTGAGGTTTTTTTTGAGTTATTGGCAAATTGAAATTGTATTTCTTTTCGAGAAATGTGGGTGGCCCTGAAAAGGGCCTTTTTTCTTCATGGTGTAGGGGTGAGTGTAAGCAATCAATTTTAACTGCCTTAAGCCTTTGCCACGGCCAAGGCCTACTTCTGGACTGCGTAATGTTGATGATGATAATGATTGGGTTGAAATCACTAAGGGTGGTACGGTAGGCTTAGTCACAGGGTTGACATGTTTGGCTCGGGAAGGTCGTATTCTCTTCGGTCGTGATAAAGAAGTCTGATACATTTGTTTCAGACTTCTTAACTCCGCTAAAATGTCCAACAGTACCGTGACCGTTTGATTTTCACCCTCTTGTTTCTTTGCTGCTACTTCTTCTTGCTGTTGTTTTTTTCTTACCTCTTCTTCTTCTTGTTGCTGTTGCTGTAGGAGAAAAGCCTGTTCCGCTTCCTTTTGTCGTTGTATAAATTTCTCCAATTCTTCTTTCTGTCTCTGTCTAAAATTCTCCACTTGCGGTAATGAAGAAAGTAACGAAGGTTCCGGAACAAATTCTTGCGAGGAGAGAAAATCCACAAAATCCCAATTCACCTCTTCTGAAAGTAAGTCCGGGTTCCCTTGGGCAGTCTCCCCTGCTGGTGCACCCCACTGGATCGTTTTCTGAGTTTCCGTCATGTTGAATCACTGTCGCATAGATTGACTGCACACAAGCGCTAGCGAATCTATATTGACTACGTGACGTCACAGACTGCTCTCTTCGGATTGGATGCAAGCTGACTGAATTCTGTAACGCGTGTTCGGATTGGTAAATGAACTCAATCCGTTTCAATCCTTCCTCCGCCTATAAATAAGCGCCGTTCACTGCATTGATTCACCTGTTCTCGTCGCTTCAAGATGTGGACTACAGTTGAGTCATCCACCCTTGTGTCTTCCATGATGTTTCGGACAGACTTGCTCATGTATGTCCGATCGAAGTGGACCGTTGTCCACAGGACAAACACCAGCCTGTGGATACGTAGGATCTACGTCGAAAGACAAGGATGCCTGAAAAGAGTGCTGATGTACGGACCAACAGTAAGACGCAGCCTAAGGACAAGAAGAAGACCAATGCGGTGCCATTTATGTTAATGAATACATTAACATAAAACCCAAAGGCCCTTTTCAGGGCCAGCCATATTTCTCGAAAAGAGATAGTCTTTTGAATTGCCTACCCCTTTTTTAAAAATTTAAAGAAAAAAAATCCCATGTTAAATTCCCCTTGTCCGTAGAGTGACCCACGATTTATTCCCATGTTAAATTCCCCTTGTCCGTAGAGTGACCCACGATTTATTCCCATGTTAAATCCCCTTGTCCGTACAGTGCCCCACGATTTTTCTCCATGTTAAATTTCCATTGTCCGTAGAGTGCCCTAAGGGTGTTTTAATGCTAATTCCCATTGTCCGTAGGGTGCCCCCATTCACTACTATTTGATCTTGGTCAATTACGAGGAAGATCTGGACTTTGTACAAGACGACCCTTTTGGAAATGTCATCATTGCGGCTTACGTGACAGCCCATGCTCGCTTAAAATTGTACGAAGCTTTAGAACTGTTAGGGGAACGCGTCCTGTACTTTGACACGGACAGTTGCATTTACATCCATCACCCGAGTCAACAGCACCCTGACATCGAAGGAGACAGTTTAGGAGCTTGGACAGACGAGCATCTCGACGACAAGATTCTAAGTTTCGTCAGTGGCGGTCCAAAAAATTACGGCTACGAATACCGGGACCCACAAGGAGAAATGCACACGAAGTGTAAAGTGAAAGGATTGACTCTGAATTATCGTACCAGTCGAGTGGTCAACTTTGGGGTACTGAAAGAAGCCTTGCAGTCTGGAAAAGATCAACACTTCAAAGTGACCAATTATCAACCGAACAAGATTGTATGTTTACCCACTCACCACATCGTCAGTCGACCCTTGGAAAAAGTCTATCAAATCGTGTACCAGAAGCGAGTGCGACTACCCAACCACTTTACTTTGCCGTATGGACACGTTGGTATAAAACATTGGTTGTAAGAGGATAGTCACCCACTAGAAGGATGACTTCGCCACAGCAAGAATCGAGTGAGAAACCCGATGAGAACTCCAAGTTCAAACCCTACCATTTTCCAGTCTTCTTACCTGACTATTGTGATTGTGCCCGTCAATTGGACACGTTTCAGAAATGGCCTACGGATAGGGAAGGATTACCTTCTTCGCATGTTTTAGCTAGAACAGGATTTCTCTACTTGGGACCTGAGTCAGGATTGGGATATGAAGTACAGTGTTTCGCTTGTGGCCTGAAGTTACGAATGGATCTATGTATCTATAAAGATTCAGCTATTGTGGAATATACTCGATGGTCTCCGCACTGCCCTTACCTTTCTATGGCCTTTCCACCCATGACGTTACGGTACAATGATGACGGTACCTTAGAGACGGTACCTTCCAAAACAAGACATAAAAAACATAAAAAAGGAAAGATGTACAAGCTGGAGACTGCATTGCGACTACCATAAAAAGGGGCTATGGTCAAGATCGATAGTTCATTGGGACTACCATGACCGAACGAACAAGATGAATACTTTCAGAGAAACACAAAACAAGTTTAGACAGGTACACTTCAAAAGTGGGACTGAAGTGGAATGCGATTGTGAGCCTTGCGATGGGTACGATGATGTACGTTGTGACCTCAGCGATGCCGTAAAGCATCATGGGAACTTTGTTCTCACTACCCCTATCATGGAAAGGGATGCTGTGCCTGTCAAACCTGAGGGATGCGAAAGCGATGCCACTCGTCCTCTTGGACATTTTACTGGGTTTCGTTTTAAAGGTGGATGTTCACCTTCACGTCTACACCCCTACAGATGTCATCCAGCCCTGAGCAAACTCCTGTCCATGTCACTCAAATCTCATCGAAACAAACCTGTGAAAGACGAATATTCGTTTCCTGTGCGTTTGTCGGAATACTGCGACTTTGAAAATCGTCTTCAATCGTTCAAAGGAAAATGGCCTAAGTATCTGGGAGGACCGACCCCCGAAGAATTAGCCAGAGCCGGATTTTTCTACTTGGGCGAAGGAGATAAAGTCAAGTGCTTCAGTTGCGCTGTGTCACTTCACCACTGGGAACCGCAAGATTCGGCCTACGTAGAACATGCTCGATGGTCACCGAATTGTCATTACTTACCCTTAGTGGGACCGAGACATTAAAGTAACTTACCATGTCGTTGACGAAGAAGAAACCAGTTTGGCTAGGAGTCAAATGTTGGACATCACCGAGACCAGTATTTAAACTTCATTTCAAAAACGATATTGAATCATTACCTAAAGAACTGCAAGAGAAGATTTACAAGGAAGTTTGGCAGGGACTTGCCAGAGTGAAATCTCAATGGGTGACTGTAGAACTTTTGTGCCGAGAAATTCACAAGAGGAAAGTGAAAAAAGTCAACCAGTGTGTTAGATTTCTTTGGGTCAAGTGTGCATTCGTCCTATTGAATTACTCTAGACCGTTTACATCAAAAGAGTTCAGTGACATTCTTGGACGTTACCCTGAATGACAGTGGCCAGAAATTACTCACTATGTGGATTACTTTTGCTCTAGAAGAAGAAGATTGTGAATTGTACGGACTGACTTATTCATGGATACTTTACAAGAGAACATTCGTGCTTTGCCTGTGGAGTTGAGAGAACGCATTTACCGAGAGCTGGTCAAAATACAAGTGAAACGTAAGGAACAATTGCATCCGTTACGTCACCAGATCTTTGACCACTGGTACCTGAATGGTATAAGAGAACTGATTCGTCAGAAATTGTTTCAGTGGTCAGACCTTGTTCAATACTTCCAGGCCCCCGATGATCCACGTGTTGATCATTTTGTTTACTTCGAGATTCACCTAGTGCGACGCATTGAGGAAGACAAGGTAAAGGATTACCGACATATTTTACGTGGAATCTACTTAGCGGAAGAGGAAACTTCTAAACAAACTCTGACGTTTCGGTTACAATATGCAACATTTAGATTCCCCACTGGAGAACGAAGATCTCTGGCTAGAAAGTACGTGTATTGTTTCCGAAACAAAGAGACTATAAAAACAGGCTGCCATGCCGCGACTTATGTCGTATGTAATCCAACAGATTCCGTGGAAGGAACTCAATGACCATATTCAAACCGTGGATCATTACCATCAATTACTACAAGAACTGTATCCATTCAATTTGGGTCGACAAGTGGTGTGTGTCTTAGTGACTTGTTTTCTGGGATTTCGTTTACCAGCCGATTCCTTGTGGACTCTTTACGAACAGTACTTACCACCTCAATGGCCTTAAATGGTCACGAGAGACTCCTTTTGCTCAAAGCCTTACGTTTTCATCTGGATACTTCTCGACCTCTACAGGAAAAAAAAGATTCGTCAACTTTTAGCTACCCAAGACGTGCATGACGATGTGTGTGTAGCTTGTGACTTACACCCCTATTGGACAGGTGTCCGTGCCTGGAAAGAATGGGATTTTGAGGCTTGGACCCAAGAAGTGGCCCAGTATGCACAAGAGTTGTTCAAGGAAAAAAGTTACTTTTCAACCTGTGTTAGTGACGGTACCAGAAGAACCCGTCACCCAGGACAGGACTGTCGTGGACAGTCCTGAAAGACCCTTTCGGGAGGACACTTGTGTGACCTTACCCCCTTGTTTGCTTTAGTGTCACAAGTGACATTCCTCACACTATGTCTACCTCTGCTGTCTCTGCTCCCTCTTCCTCTACTGTCAAAGTCATCGACGAACACTTAGATCGTGCCAGTTGGGAGGCTTTGTATCTTTGACATCCCTTTAACATGCTCATTGCTGGACCTAGCGGTTCAGGCAAAACCGAATTCGTCAAACGTTTGATCGAACATAAACATCATTTGATCGATCGGCCACCTCAGCGGATCGTGTGGTGTTACAAAGAGTGGCAATCGGCGTACAGCCTCTTGCGAGAAAGTCAAGGCTATTCCATCGTGTTTGTGGAAGGCATTCCTAAAGAAGACGACGACATCGTCTCTGACTCCCGTCAAACCAATTTGGTCATTTTTGACGACATGTTAGGAGAAGACGAAGAAGAAATTAAACTGTCGTTCACGCGCAAAGGGCATCATGGTAATGCCAGTGTCGTTTACATCACCCAAAATTTGTTTCAACAAAGTAAAGCCCATCGCACCATCAGTCTCAATGCGCATTACGTGGTCTTGTTTAAAAGCCCTCGAGATAAATCGCAAGTGCAAGTCTTAGCCAAACAGTTAGGAACGCCTTGACTGACTCAGGCGTACGACGATGCCACTCAAACTACACACGCCTATTTACTCGTCGATTTGAAACCTACGACCCCCGAGGACTTGCGATTTCGTACCCACTTGTTTCACCACTGGTGCCAAGAGGGAGGGCCTGTCCTGTACACGTTTCCGTCTTCGACTTAATTTCGCTCCACAAAAAAATCTATAAAAACCTCAGACCCTTTTCGTCTGTCTCACACATTTTGAACATGACGTCCCTTCAGTCGCATCTTCCCGTCAAATTGATTCGTGCCTTGTATGGCATCAGTCGAGAAAAAATCCACAAATACGAGCTCGTGTCTTAGAAGCTAGTCTCAAAGAAGTCTTACGATGGTTCACGGTGACGGCACGTCAATTACTCCAAGGGATCATTCAGATTCCTCATCAAACCAAACGCTTTTTTGATCGAAACAAAGTCGCTTTGACCCAACTGGCCGATCCCCGCATCGACACTCAAACCAAAAAAACAAATCATTTTGAAACCTGGAGGGAGCGGTACTCTAGGAGGGGTCATCATTCGCTCTCTCTTAAGATGGGATCCTAATGCCCCCAAACTTCTCCCCAAGAAAAAAGTCAAACGAAGCTCCAAGAAGAAGAAAAAGACCTGGTCCCCAAGGAGAACTTCTCCAGTGGCGGGACCCTCCTCTTACCAGACACCACCCCGGAAAAAGAAAAGAAGCCCTCAGAAAAAGAAACAGAGAAAAAGTCCCCAGAAGAAAACTAGTCGCAAGAGAGGCACTTCTTCGGCCAGGACGCAACCTTACACTCGCAAACCACGACCTGCCACGGCGGTGACCGCGTCTCCGGCAGCCTCACGTTCATCCACTTCTCCGTTGATGACACCAAGAACTGAAGAGTACTTGGAGACGTTGATGACACCAAGAACTTCTCCGTTGATGACCCCAAAAAGAACTTCCCCAGTGGCAGGACCCTCCAATTTAGTGGCAGTGGCTGCTGCTCACAAAGTACCTTCTCCCAAAATCAAAGTCCAAGAAAGATCGGGCATGTTACAAAGTTTATTGGATTTGTCCAAGCAAGAACTGGCTCGATTTAGTCCTTTGCGTACCCCTGCACGACGTGTCATGCCTGTCCTCAAATTGATACGACGTAAAGACAATCAGTGGCGACGCGTTCCAGTATAAAAAAGGCCTGTGACCAAGTCGGGGTATCAGTGTTTTTGGTGCTCCTGAAGACTCAAATATGTCACCCTCCAGAAAACATCCGTCTTCTAAACAACCCCAAGGAAAGAAAAGAAAAGGACTGCCTCCTCGTTTAGTCAAACATGGAGACATGTTATATGTCCTGTCCAAAGTTTCTCCACCTCTACGAAAAAAAACTCATTCAATCAGCCTCCAAAGAGGTCTTCGATACCGTGTGCGAATGTTGTTTGAACGTTTTGAAAGGCACGATCCCTTTGTCCAAACACCAGAAACAATGCTTAGGCAAACATCGTCACGTTCTTCGCCAAATGGTTCAAAAGAAAATTCCCATTCGTCAAAAGAAGAAGATGTTGGTCCAACGTAGAGGCATTTTACCCCTCTTGTTAGGTCCCTTACTGAAAGGAGTCTTGGGAACCATGTTGGGAGGACTGGTGGGAGCAAGATAAAAAGGCCTTCGGAAGTCCCAAGATCTCAGAATCGAACCCTGACAACCCCATGGAAGGACGAAAACTAGCTTTAGTGCCTTACAAACGATGGATGGAATACCATCGTTGGCAAGAACAACGCATCCCGCATTTACCTCCCAATCCCCATTTGAGCGAGCTATCCCAGTTACAACACGAATTGCAGTCCTTGATGGATCGCAAAGATTTGTCCGAAACAGAAAAATCGCAAAAGTACGGTCAACTCTTGCAACGACTGCAACTCTTTCACCAGAAAGCTTTAGAGGAAACAGCTCTACCCACTCTGAAAGATTTTAAGACCTTGATGAAAAGTCCAGCACCATCACCAGTACCAGTACCAGTACCAGTACCAGTGACCAAGACAGAAAAAGGAGAAGAAGAAGAGGAAGGGTTTCAAACTAAACCAGAAAAAGTACGCAAGATAACAACACCACCTACCTCCAGAATTGGATGGATTAAAAAGATGATGACCACCCCTTCTTCATCACAAGAGAAAAAGAAAATGAAGACAGAAGTGAAGACAGAAGTGAAACAAGAACCGATATCCCCTGTTCACACATCCTCCTCCTCGACACCTATTGCCGGTCGCACACGCAAAGCATTGCAATCCAAGAAAATACCCCAAGAGAAAAAGAGTAGCATCCTCCAAGAGTGGGTGTCTTATTAACACACAAACAAACACAAAAAAATGGAAGAAGTCTTAGCCAGCATTTACTACGATCCCTCCAATCCTGCAGGTTACGCAGGAGTTCAAAAATTGTATCGTGCTGCCAAAATTCGACTAAAAAGTCTCCGTTTGCCTCACAGGCAACGATGGTTACAAGAACAAGCTACCTACACTTTATACAAACCCATTCGACGCAAGTTTGCCAGAAGTCGCACCCGAGTGGAAGGCATCGATCATCAATGGCAAGCCGATTTAGCCGATGTCTCTCATTTGGCCAGCTACAATCGCGGCTACAAATATTTGTTTTGTGTCATCGACGTCTTTTCCAAATTTGCCTGGGTCGTGCCCTTGACTTCCAAATCGAGCAGCGAGTTAGTGCGAGCCCTGCAACGGGTGTTGAAACAAAGCGGTCGTCACCCTCTTCGATGGCAAACGGACAAAGGTACCGAATTTCTGAACCAAGCTTTCCAAAAAGAATTAAAGAAACGTGACATTGATTTTTTTACCACCGAGAATCCCGAAACCAAAGCCAGCATCGTGGAACGTTTTCAACGCACTTTGAAAGAACGCATGTGGAAATATTTTACGCATCACCACACTCTGAAGTACATCGACATCTTACCGCACCTGGTGCAAGCGTACAACCAATCTTACCATCGAAGCATCGGACATGCCCCGGAAGAAGTGACTCCCGAGAACGAAGTGTTGGTGTTTGAGCGCCTGTTTGGTACGTCCCCGACGAGGGCTGTCCCCAAGAAAAGTGGAATGTTGGCCGTAGGAGATTGGGTGCGCATTGGCAAAACCAAACGCACTTTCGACAAAGGTTGCTTACCTAACTGGACGACCGAATTGTTTCGTGTCACTGGACGAGTGCATGGCCGTCATCCTGCCGTCTATAAATTGGAAGACATGAACGGAGAAGTGCTCAAAACATTTTATTTGCCCGAGTTACAACGTGTGACCAAAAAAGAAGATGACGTGTACGACATCGAAAGCATTCTCGAACGCAGAACCCGTAAAGTAGGCAAACGACGTGTCAAAGAAGTCAAAGTACGTTGAAAAGGATATCCAGCCAGTTTTGATTCTTGGATCGACGCTTCGCAAGTCATCGACTATAAAAAGAAGTGACCATCATGCCCTTTCAGACAGACGCAGCTACTACGGCTACCAATCCTTCACCCAGTTCTTCTCTACAAGATTTGCAAAAACAACCCTTGTGGGTGTGGTGCGGAGAACGTGTGCCTAAAACGCAAATCGCAATTTTTTCTGCCAAATCTTCGTGGTGTATTGTGTCATCGGGGCAGCCATTGCCAATTTGAGTTTGCAACAAGGAGACAAACAATTGTGGGCCATTTTATTGAGCAGTTGCATCGGTTACCTGCTTCCCAATCCCTCCCTGAAATTCTCTTCGAACGGGAACCACCGGAACCTTGTGTCCAGTGCCAGTGCCAGTCACCAGTCCAATAACAACAACGACCCCATTTTAGGCGGAGACACGCCTCTGACATCCAGTAACCCCTCGGACAGCCACAGAACTCTGGAATTATGAGTCACCAAAACCAATTTTACTTAACCTTACCCAGTGACAGTTCCATGGAGGTGTTTCCCAACAACACGTTGTGCTGTTACACGGCCAAATTATCTCAGGCCATCCCATTAGATCACGAAGCTCATTGGGAAGTGGCTTTAGTAGAAATCATTCACCCAACCCAAGTCCTCAATGTCCTTCCCAATCAAAATGTTTTTGATGTGGAAGTTCATGACGAACCATTGCAACAGTACTTGGATACCTATGGCAAATATGACAAGAAAACCCCTAGCAGAAAAAATCAAAAGTACACCATCTATCACTTGTTCATTCCTCCAGGCTATTATTTTAGTGGTCAACATTTGGTCAGCACCATAGCCTCCAGGTTTAATGTCGTGTTTCTTAAAGCTTTAGAAAGTGTCAAAAAAGTGTCACCATGGAATACCACAAAGCAGCTCGTCGCTTCTTGATGAAATTTGACGGGAGTAAAATCCTGTCCATTTTATTTTGTCCTGAATTGTTTGACATGTTGGGCGGAGACATGGACATGAGAATGGCCATGATCAAGAAAAAGGAATTACCAATCATTTACGACAACGAGCCTTTTAGCAAGTTATTTCGTGCCCCGATAGAAGTGAACCAAGGACTGAATTTGATGTTCGTGTATTCCGATGTGGTGGAGTACAACGTGGTGGGACACACCTCTGTGCCGTTACTGCGTGTCATTCCTTTCAAAGTGGATTCTGCCACGAACGCTGACGAGGAAGGTGGAAAAACTTATCACGTCCACCGCGAATTTGTACATCCTCACTATTTGCCTGTCAGCAAGTCGTATTTGGACACGGTCAACATTGCTATAAAAGGAGATCTGCGACAAAATATTCCATTCACGAAAGGAAAAGTCACGGTGAAACTCCATTTTCGAAAACGGTTCTCTCACGACTCGTAAGTCATGTGTCCAGTGTACCGAGGGGTTGCTCGACAGCGAGGACACTGTTTAGGAGATATGTTAAAATCGGCCTTTCGTTCGGTGGCCCCGGTGTTGAAACCGATGGTGACACGCGGATTGCACGCCTTGAAAGATGCGGCACTGACGCAAGGCAAAGAATTTCTCCAAAATGTCATCATCGACAAACAAAACCATAAAGAAGCCTTCATGAGGGCAGGCAAAAATGTCTTGCTCCAAACGGGTAAAGACCTTTTGGGCCGCCGAGAAACACCTATAAATGCCCTGCACGCTACCGAGTCAGGCATTCAGCAAGGACAAGGCAGAAAGAGACGACGAAGAAAACACCCTTTCACCAGACTTCACACTTCTAGAAAGACAAAGAAAAGAAGAACCGTTCGAGACTTAGACGTTTTCGATTATTGAGAAAGAACAGAACAAAATGATGCACCGAGAATCTTGCGCTTGTTCCAAGTCGGAACTGGATCTGTTTGCCATGCCCCCCACCATGATGACAATGCAAGATTCCCAGTGGGTGGAATTTCATCCCGTCTCCTCATTGACCGATTCCGCTTCCATCGAGTTTGAAATCAAAGGACAGCCCGAAGATTACATCGATCTGAATAGCAGTTACCTATACTTGAAAGTGAAAGTGATCGAACCTCCGAACGTTAACCTAGACAATGATGATACAGTTGCTCCCGTCAACAATTTCATGGATTCCTTGTTTAGCGAAGTGGACTTGTACTTGAATAACAAACTGGTCAGCAGCAGCATGGATAATTACCCTTATCGAGCGTACCTGGAAAATCTCTTGACGTACGGAAAAGAAGCCAAGAACACTCATCTGGATGCTTGCGTGGTATGGAAACCTGACAAAGCGACTAAGTTCAACGGCCTTACACTTGCCGGGGATGCTTCAAATACAACGGGATTTGTAGAACGACGAACGAAAATTCATCTAAGTCGTAGATTAGAACTGATGGATCGCTTGCATCTAGACATGTGGTTACAAGAAAAGTATTTGCTGAACGGGGTGGATGTCCGCCTGAGACTGAATCGCAGCAGTGCCGCTTTCCATTTGATGGCTGCTGATGGTTCCACTTACAAAACCATCATCCAAGAAGCCAGACTCTACGTGCGTCGTGTGGAAGTGTTACCTAAAGTGGGAAACGACGTCAGTCAGACGTTGAGCAGAACGACCGCCAAGTATCCGATACGTCGCGTGGAAGTGAAAATCTTCACCATTCCTGCTGGACAGCGATCCATGATCTATTCCAAGGACAGTTACCCAAGCGCTTGATTGTTGGTATCGTCAAGAATTCAGCCTTCAACGGAGCCTACCATGAAAATCCTTTCAACTTTCATCATTACAATGTGTCCAAGATTGAAGTCAGTCGCGATGGAAAGACCTTGTGTACCCGACCCTTTGAGCCTAACTTTGGTGAAAGGAATTATTTGAGATTGTACTTGTCGCTGTACGAAGCCACCGGACAGTTAAGAACCAACACCAGTCACGTCTGTGCTAAAGATGAACTCCCTCATCGCAAACATCAAGACCATCTAGCTTATGTCATCAACACGGACGACAGTCATCTCCCAGGAACCCACTGGGTAGCCGTCTACTTTCCTCAAGAAGGATGTGTGGAATATTTCGATTCGTATGGATTGCCCCCTTTGGAAGACGATATCATTGACTTTATGAGAAGAAATGCTCAGACCACCCGATTCAATAATGTGAAATTACAAGGCACAGATTCCTTGGTGTGTGGACAATATTGTGTGTATTTTCTGCATCATCGCAGCCTGGGCTATTCCTTAGAACATTTAGTGACTCATTTTGATCCTCGTTCTTCTTCTAGAAACGATGTGAAAGTAGATCAATGGTTTTGTGACCATTATGCTTATCTTTTGTCTCAAGCTAGGAAACGTAGTGTCCATCAATGGCCTAAAGACTTCCAACAGTGGAAATCACAATTTCATTCACAACGTTGTCAGCCTTGTCCAAAATAATGTGTGAGTTGGAAAAAAAATGTTTGTCATTTGAAACAAAATGTTTGATGTTATATTGTTGGATTATTGTTAAAAATGTTAGAGTTGTTTGTTAGTGTTAAGCGATTTTGAATAAAAAATGTTGTGTTTTGAAAAAAAATGCCTTTGTGGTTTGTTTGACTATAGAAATCTTGATTCATGTTCTTTGACTTCTTACTATCCCTCTCATGGCACTCATTGAACGTTCCGGCTCGAAAACCGTGCAGGGATGTTTTCCTTCACGTCCGCGCTTTGACTTTAAAGCCGGGGTAGCCTCCAGTCTAACCATCCATTGTCGACTCATCCTCCTACGAAGATGTGCTCCAAACTAGCTAAGCTAAACGAAGCCTACGCGAATTTGCATAGGGTCAGACACAGTCTGATACCGAAGCCTGAAGAGACAGAGAATGTGAGAATGTTAAAAGTCACTGAAGACCTGATAGAAGAGCTCTTCAGAGAAGAAGTGAACAGGGAGAAGGACGAATGGACAGAGAAGTACAGACTTCAGAGACAGCAGCAACAGCAGCAACAACAACAACAACAACAACATCATCAGCAGCAGCAACCTGAACCTGACAGAGGCTTTGTCGATTGTCGTATCGACACCAAAGAGTTCTTCTTCTCTTTCCGAAGAAGCAGACCTATCGTCAGAAAGTCTATCCTCAGAGGACGTCCATTCTTAGAAACTAAAAGATTGCCATAGCAAGCAAAAAAAAAGAAAAAAAAAAAACAGCCCTTTTCAGGGCTACCCCAATACTCTAGAAAAGAAATAACAATCGATTTGCCAATGTGTGTAGGTAGAGTAGTGTGAATATAAACACTATCTCTTTTTTATAGTGAGAGGGTATGTGTTTGTGTATAGGATTGTGTGTTTGTAAGTGCTCATGTAAGTTTGTGTGGATAGTAGATTAAGATCATTTTTTTTTGCTCTTTGACGTGTGGGGAGAGTAGATTTGGGGGTTTGATTGGATTGCTTTGCGTATGTGAATAGTATATTATTTGTTTGATAAAAATTTTTAGGATAGTGATGGGCAGTATAAAAAAGTGACTGAGTGTTTCTTTTAGGTCCGCGCGTTGTTTGGTCATGATCTAGGTAAGATCAATTTTGTTTTAAAGGGAAGTTTTCCATCACGTCCGCGCTTTCAGTATAAATTGAAACTCTTTCGGCAGTCTAGCTACCCTTGTTGATTGATCAACACCACCAGAATGAACACCAGACTAGCAAAACTGCTTGAACTTCATGTACACCTGGAATATGCCAGGCGTATAGTGAATGAGCTGGCTGCAGAGGCCCTAGTAGAAGAGGGAAGGATGAAAGAGGAGGAGAGAAGAAACAAAGAAGAGGAGGAGAGAAGAAACAAAGAAGAGGAGGAGAGAAGAAACAAAGAAGAGGAGAGATGAAATTTCAGAATCCCAGAGACAGAAAATTGGGATTCTGAAGCCACTTATCCCGCCTCTGCTCTTCCCCCAAAACGAGTGAAAAGAGACTGGGGAAGAAGATGTGTGTGTGGTGCCAGGCCTGGAAGGTGCCATCATTAGCCAGGTGGCATGGAGTTAAGAAAAACAGCCCTTTTCAGGGCTACCCAATACTCTAGAAAAGAAATAACAATCGATTGGCCAATGTGTGTATGTAGAGTAGTGTGAATATAAACACTGACTCTTTTTTTCCTAGTGTGAGGGTATGTGTTTGTGTGTTTGTGTTTGTAAGCGCTCACGTACGTTTGTGTGAATAATAGATTATGGGCTTGTTTATTGTTTCTTAGCGTATGTGGAGAGTATAGTTTGGGTTTTGTAACGCTCACGTACGATTGTGTGGATAGTAGATCATATGAAATGAGAAAAGTAGGTGGTGTTTTCCTTCACGTCCGCGCGTTGTTAGGTTATGATCTAGGTAATATCAATTTTATGTCTTAGGGGATGTTTTCCATCACGTCCGCGCTTTCACTATAAGAACCCACAGTATTAGTCGTTCAAACCATTCTACAAAGAATAAAAAAAGAAGACGGAAGTGTCCCAACTGTTCAATGATTTAAGGCATGTTTATTTTTGGATGGTGGATGGTGAATATGGAGTTGAAAGGATTGAAAGAGATTGGAGGTTAAGAACAAGTGTGCACTACGTGAACGAACTAAAATTAGCCAGGGAGATGATAGAAGGATTAATTGAAGAAAAAGTGAAGAGACTGAGAGGGCTAATAAATCCCCCTTATGTCAGAGTGGGAACATTAAAAGAGGCCCTGGAGAAGGTAGAAGAAGTAAGAAGGTTTTTGGAAGAGATAGAAAAAAGGTCAGAGTGGCCCTTTGTCAAAAGGAGTGTTGAAAGATTGAAAAAAGGGGAAGAAAAGATGAGAAAGGTGATAGATGAAGAAGTGGAGAAAATAAAGGACAGGTGGGCAAAAGATAGAAAAGAAGAAGAAAATAGGAAGAAAAAGGAAGAACTAGAGAAACTGAACGCTAACTGGATAAAAATCCAACAGAAGTTCCGAGCCATGGGTCACCCGGACTGGATACCAGAAACAGAAAAGAAGAAGAAGAAAAGAATGATGGAAAAAATAAGAGGATGGATAAAGAAGTTAAGGAGTTAGAAGAAGAAGAAGAAGAAACCCAAAGGCCCTTTTCAGGGCCACTAATAGGTCTCGAAAAGAGATTGACTTTCAATTGCCAACCCTTTTTTAAATTTTTTTTAAAAAAAAATCTCATGTTAAATTCCCTTTGTCCCTAGACAAGCCCAAACTCTATTCCCCATGTTCAATTCCCCTTGTCCCTAGAGAGACCCAAACTCTATTCCCCATGTTAAATTCCCCTTGTCCCTAGACTGACCCAGCAATTTTCTCCATGTTAAATTTCCATTGTCCCCAGAGTGACCCAGGGGTGTTTTTAATGGTAATTCCCATTGTCCCTAGGGTGACCCCCTTAACTACTCTTCTCCTTATTTAAATTATCAGTATTGTTCTGAAAAATCCTTTTCTATGAGAATGTTTAAATTTAGTCTTGGTTTTTTGTGACTAAGAAGATAAATTTCTATGACAGTTTATAGTTTAGTTCGCATCCTTAATCACGTGTCAAGAAAGTGTGCATTGATTATACGTAGCAATTAATTATGCCGGAAACATGAGTGTATGAGTGGTGTATTGCAAACGCAGAACAGTTTGAAAGAGAATATCGGATTTACCTATGCTCGATTTCAGTACTTGATCACGGCCAGATTACAAATTATTTGTACACCAATGCATAGAGAGGTTATGTAACAAGATAAGAATGTACGGTATAAAAGCTACAAGTAAAGTATATATCCACTTAAAGCTGTAGTAAACCCAATTTTTGTATTCGTGTTTACAATATCCGTACAAAATAATAGAGTAAACACACACACACACACACACACACACACACACACACACATATACATATATATATATATATATATATATATATATATATATATATATATATACACTCCCATTAAGAATATTAAGAAAAGTGTGTGTACTTAAAACACTATTATTTTCTACGGATATTGTAATAACGAATACAAAAATTGGGTTTAATACAGCTAAAGATAAAATTATACTCAAAGCAAGTACGCGCAACACACGACCTATACAAATAAGCTCGAACTCCAACCGAACAACAGGCGACCAGCTCAGAGTTAGCTTGGATTGAGATAGCAGAGCAGGAAGTGGAGACTGCGAGGCATGACTTTACCCACCATTGTTAGAATGAAAGGATGAAGCCCTCTTTCCTCTTATGAAACAGCGACGCTCGTTGCGCCTATTGTCAAACACCTACTCATTGATTAGTAACAAGGATACATTGAAGTTCATGAGCATGCAGTGTTACATTCAGGAACGAAACCTTTTGAATACACACCAACTAATTCATGTAAGTTTTCAGAACAAAAATCCCGGAATCCGAAATTTGCCTGTCCGCGCTTGCATTCGGTAATCGCTCATTCTTTCTCTAACATCACCGGAGGCATGTACTTTATACTGTGAGAAAGAATTCGACTGCTACTCTAGATGTGGGATGAGCTTTTAATATACTGATTAATTACCGAAAGAGATTGTATTCCAATAAATTAAAACCAAATCGAGCGTTTGTTTTGTATCTGTGTACAACGTAGCAACAAAAACGTAAACAAGATCACTATTACTACTTCAAGTGATATAGCCAAAGCAACTTAAAGTACAATTCTTCTCCTATGAATTCAACTACTACATTAACTGCTACTGCTGCTAGCCCTACCAACACTACTACTAAGTGTACAGCTGTTGTTACTATTACTAAAACTACTGCTCCTGCTACTACTACTAATGATAATAATAATAATAATTGACGTTCTGGGGTGTGTTCTGTTTTCAACAATCTTTGTTTTGTTTCGAATTTTCATAATTTAATAGGCATAATCTTATACAGATTTGGAAAATATAGCACCACACACATCAATGAAGCTCAGAAATCCAAGGAACAATTTCTTCTTATTATTTCTTCATTTTCACTGACATAATCCTAATAAGTATTATCGGAGCCTTTAGGGGATTAGATTAATATACATAAAAAGCACACAGAAAAGCAAGTATTAAAATATCTTAATTGTTTTTTGCTGTTTGAGCTCGACATCATATTGTGTACAAGATAGGCTACATGGTCATAGCTGCTGATATATAACATCAAAGTTGGAAATTTTATTATAATGCTTCTTTCTTTTGTGTGTGTGTTTGTGTGTTGTTGTTTATTATATGACTCATTAAGATTTATAAATCTGATTGGTAGTGGGGAAGGCGCCAATATGTTTTATTCCATGAGGAGGATTAAGTCCATTTGAATATCGAAATGGTACATCACCATGCTGTTTCACGAATTGCCTATTGGCTAATAGTGCCTAATATAATTACATAAAATTGATAACTCATATCCAAATGGTAATATTTCCGTTATACTATTTTAGAATATTTAACGAAATGAAATGTATCGAACTCAGAGTTCCAAATATTTCTTACGACAGTTTTCAATCTTCACTATTTTCAGAATCAATTATTTAACCTCATCTTTATTGGTAAGTGCCAAAACGGAAATGACTTTATACTTAATGTATCGCACAGATCTAAATATATACCTTACAAGAAGTTTTGGTTCAAATAAAAAAATGTTTAAAAATGAAGATTTAAAAAAAAAAAGTTGATTGATATGCCACTTTTAAAGTTTAGAAAAATTAAAACATGTACATACTGTAACATGTCACATAAAATTCCATCTTTGGAAATCACTTTAAAACAGTATAAAGGTTTGGTACATGTCTGAGTCCTCCATATCATGGTCATTCTTGGGATATATCCTGATGAAATCAAGTTTACCTGATCTCTCTGGAAATGTTTTTCTCCTCATACCGATTAGAAATGAGCATCAGATATTATTATTATACCTGTCTAAAGATACCAGTGAGATGTGAGACCACCTGATTTGAGAGAGTAGAATCTCCATGCACAAATTATGGCAGACACGGTGGTCTTTCACGACAGTTTATATTGTATTATTATTATTATTATTATTATTATTATTATTATTATTATTATCTTCAGCAACATTTGGACATTTGCACAAAGATTTTTATTCTGTGAAGGAATGATATTGTACAACGTAAGGAATTAGTGCAAAGTTTCAATAATCGTGCAGTCTTTATTTCCTTGAAATGCACAAATTCCTGATAACTCTACTGAACACTGACAAGATGAGTTTGTGCATATGATGGTCAGTCGACCAGGTATTCTTTAGCACAAGTTAGTTATTGCCCCATTTCGCAAACTGCTTTGAGGTATGCAGTGAAACTTTACTCGCACATTCAGTGTTTACTAAATGAAAATTGTCCTGCTGGGACATCAAATAAAGTATTGTTACTATTCTTTGAAGGATTGTCATATCAGCAATGTTTTCACTAAAAGACATCTTACGATATGAAGTTGTTTCTGAACGAAAATGTTACCAATCTAACATCCAGTGTGGCTAGAATAGCAGCCATATTAGATTTCAAACTGGCACTGTTTTCAAGCATAGTCATGGCATCCATCTTGAAATTATTCCTCCTGAATAGATGGTCATGTAGAAATGCGATTTTTGCTGAAAGATTTCTTATGCAGGTCTTAAATCAAAATAGTGAGAATCTGATATCTAAATTGGCCGCCACGGCCGCAATCTTGAAAATATTGTTATCAATATTATTCCTCAATTGATGCTCACATCAGCATGGAGTTTTCACTGAAAGACTTGTGCTGTCTAGTTAGTTCTAAGACAATGGTATACTGATATGACGTACAATATTGCCACCATCTTAAAACTCTTATCACAACTCAACCTGTGTAATGCCTTATACTGAAGTTGGGATTTCACCAGAAGACTTCTTATGCTATCCAGTTCATCTTAACTGAAAATGGTGCCAATTTGACACAAAGCATACGCACCACACATTGGCAACCTGAAAGATCTTATTATCTGTATTCCTCAATTTATATTCATATCAAGATGTTTTCACCGGTAGCCTTCTTAAGATGCCAGGTTGATCCTAAATTAAAATTTTGCCAGTAATACACCAAACACTAATTGTCATGGTAGTCTTGGAAAAGACTTGCTATTAATGGATAATCATTCTGACATGGCGTTTTCACCAACTCACTTATAATGATGTATGATTTGTCCGAAATTATAATTATCCCAACCAAATGTGCAATATGTTCATGTGTGCGTTTAATTTGTAATGTTCTTACTGCTGAAAATGAATAACAGAAAAAATGTTTTTTTTTTTTATTTTTAAAAACACATTCAAATTACTTTGTAATTCCATTCATACTAATAATCCATGTTAATTGAAATGTTTTTACTGCTGAAGATGACCAGCAGAAGAAATGTTTTGAAAACAAATTTAAATTACTTTTCAATTCCAGTCATACTAATAATGCACATTATTTTGATAACCACTATGTTTTCATACAGAACTTTGTAGCTTTTTTGGAATCTTTTGAGTTTTGTACAGACACGTTGGATGGATAATACGTAAACATGCGAATTTAATTGTACGAGAAGAACAACAACTGAACAATGGTATTATCATATCGAATTAAAGCATTATTTTATTTGTTTTATTAACACAGAAGGTCTTGGACGATAAAAGTTTAAGGGATAGCATGTTTTCTGTTGTCCTTCTTTTGATACCTCTCTGGCCATTGCTATCTGTCATCCATTATCTGTCATCCAACATCCATCCGTTAGCGACTGCTCGGTGACCTAGTGGTTAGAGCGTCCGCCTCGGATGCGGGAGTTCGTGGTTCTATCCCCAGCCGAGTCATACCAAAGACTTACAAAAATTATACTAATAGATGCCTTGCTTGTTGCTCTGCATTAAGAGATTAGTGTTACGACTAGTCTGTCTGGTGTCAGGGTTATGTGTCTGAGTAGGACATCATGCTACATGTCTGCGCCATGATGCCACAGTGCTAGAAATCACTATAAACTGTCACACTGCATACATCGTAGCGATGTGACTGAAACATTGTTAAAGCTACGTTAAAATTTCAAATTACACAGGCACACACAAAATCCGTTAGAACAACTTTGTTTCGATATTTCAGCTCACAACTTCATGCACAGAAACATTGGAACGTGTAGTTGGTTCTAAATGAATATGGTGCTGCTCATACATAAACTATGGCCACTAGAGTGGATATCATATAAACATTGAAACTGCTGCTCCCCTTGAATGGATGATGATATCAATATTAGATTGAACTGAAACACTTCTTATATTATCAGTTTCAACCTAGATAAAAGCTGTACTGATCTAATCTTTGCCGTGACCATCGTTGCAGCCGTATATAAAATCGGTATGGTTCTCCTTCTGAACTTAAGGATGTCTTCTAATCTTATTTAGTTGGTCCTGAATGAAAATAACTTGGCTCAAATGTCAAATAGGTACTACTACAGTAGCCATCTTGAAAATCATGTTATTATATTCTTCTACAATGGATACTCCTGCAATAATATTGAAAATCTTGTTACCGCTACCCACAAAATAGAAATACTCTCAGATTGGATTTTCACCAGAAGATTTGCCATTCTAGTCGATCTTAAAAAAATGTTGTCTGATCGGATAGTCAATATTGGTGCCATAGCATCCATTATTTAAATCTTGCCACAGCTCGTAATTTATTGAAAGTGATGTCAGTAGTGAATGGGGGCACTAGGGCCTGAATGGGAGTTAGCATTAAAAACACCCCCTGGGCAAATATAGCCTCAAGGGAAATTTAACATGGAGAAAAATCGTGGGCAAATATAGCCTCAAGGGGAATTGAACATGGAGAAAAAATTGTGGGCAAACCTAGCCTCAATGGGAATTGAACATGGAGAAAAATCGTGGGCAAACCTAGCCTCAAAGGGAATTGAACATGGGGAATAAAGTGTGGGTCTATCTAGGGACAAGGGGGAATTGAACATGGGATTTTTTTTTTTTTTAATTTTTTTTTTAAAAAAGGTGGTTGGCAATGGAAAGTCATTCTCTTTTCGAGAAATATAGGTGGCCCCGAAAAGGGCCTTTGGGTTTATGTTAACGTATTCATTAATATAAAGGGCATCTGCGGCATCTTCTTGTCCTCAAGCTGCGTCTTACTCGAGGGCCATAAATCAGTGTCCTCTTGAGGCAACCTTGTCTTTCTATCCACAGACTGGTGTCTGACTTGTCGACAACGGTCCACTTGTACCGGACATACATGAGTATGTCCGTCCTAAACATCATGGAAGACACAAGGGTGGATGATTCGACTGTGGTCCACAGCTTGAAGCGACGAGAACAGGTGAATCAATGCAGTGAACTGCGCTTATTTATAGGTAGAGGAAGGATTGAAACGGATTGAGTTCATTCACCAATCCGAACACGCGTTACAAAATGCAGTCAGCCCGCATCCAATCCGAAGAGAGCAGTCTGTGACGTCACGTGGTCTATATAGATTCGCTAGCGCTTGTGTGCAGTGAATCGTTGTGACAGTGATTCAACATGACGGAAACTCAGAAAACGATTCATTGGGGTGCACCAGCAGTGGAGACCGCCCAAGGGAACCCGGAGTTACTTTCAGAAGAGGTAAATTGGAATTTTGTGGATTTTCTTACCTCGCAAGAATTTGTTCCGGAACCTTTGTTACCTTCTTCATTACCGCAAGAGGAGAATTTTAGACAGAGACAGAAAGAAGAATTGGAGAAATTTATACAACGACAAAAGGAAGCGGAACAAGCTTTTCTCCTACAGCAACAGCAGCAAGAAGAAGAGGTAAGAAAAAAACAACAGCAACAACAGCAAGAAGAAGTAGCAGCAAAGAAACAAGAGGGTGAAAATCAAACGGTCACGGTACTGTTGGACATTTTAGCGGAGTTATGGAGTCTGAAACAAATGTATCTGACTTCTTTATTACGACCGAAGAGAATACGACCTTCCCGAGCTAAACACGTTAACCCTGTGACTAAGCCTACCGTACCACCCTTAGTGATTTCAACCCAATCATCATCAACATTACGCAGTCCAGAAGTAGGCCTTGGCCGTGGCAAAGGCTTAAGGCAGTTAAAGTTGATTGCTTAAACTCACCCCTACACCAAAAATAGGCCCTTTTCAGGGCCACCCACATTTCTCGAAAAGAAATACAATTTCAATTTGCCAATAACTAAAAAAAAACCCAACCCATTTTACCCCCTATAGTACGTGTCTGTGTATGAGTGCGTGAGTGTACGTTCTTATTTTAAAATCAAAACTCAAAGACACTTACCTTATATCATTAATTTATTCTTTTATCTATTGTTACAATCCAATTCACAATTCACATCATAACACTTTAAAAAAAGTTCATTGACTTCTTTTTTCTCCTTGTTTAGTCTCTCGGTTTTTTAAATTTCTTCACCGTCACAGGCTTTTCCTCTTCTTCCTCCTCACTTGCTTCCCTTCTTCTTTTCTTCTCCTGTTTCTTCTTCTTCACCTGTCTGCTTTCTTCCTCTGCACAATCCCTCTCTTCTTCTGAAGAATCCCTCTCTTCTTCTGAAGAATTCCTCTTTTCTTCTGACTCCTCTTGTTTCTTTTTTGGGCACTCTGGAGACCAATGTCCTTTTTCTTGACAATAATAACAAGTATCTTGACTTTTGTCTTTTTTAGCCCCTTTTTGTTCTTTTTTGACGGTCTGGACACTCTGAAGACCAATGCCCTTTCTTCTGACAGATATAGCAAGTATCTTCACTTTTATCTCGAAAGGAAGGAGAGTAGTCCGTCGGCTGGTCTGAGGAGAATTTTCTAATGACCCTTCGCAAAGCTCTGATGAAACGTTCCATCTGGGTAGTCTCTTCCATCGTTGTGCTCGGTTTGAGAGTGAAATGAATAGTGAAAGGACAAGACACACAACCTTTTTATATACGCTGGTTTGCCATGACTATAAATTAGTCTATGGCGTTTAAACTTGAGTCATTTGACGTTTTGCACTCAAGATGAAACGATCCTATTCATTCGAAAAGAAAGAAGAAGAAAGTAAGAGGCAGAAACGTGATCTATCGCCTCGTACCAGAGCTGAAATCTTGGCACAAATTCATGCCAGTGATTTTGAAGAGGACGTGAGCGAACCAGAATCCGAACCCTCTAAACAAAGTTCACCACCCTTAGTCAACCCTGAAAAATACTATTCCATTCGAGAGACGTGAAAGCGCTCCTCTAGGAAATTTAGAACCACGGCTTACACCTACACAGTGAAGTTTAAAGATTTCAAGTCCGACGTACCATTGGAGAAAGCAGAAGGGTTTATCACCGAGATGTGGGATTCTTTGCTCACCGCACTCAAGCGACAATGTCAACCCAAAGAAGACGATCGCTTGACACTATCCATAGATCACGACAGCTTGAAATCCCCTGTTTGGATCGAGTTTAGCAGACCCGCAGAACTAACCCCTTCCAAAGTCATGGACAAGATTCAACACGTACAACAATCTAATGACCAGTTTGACATCACCGATGGTAAAGCCACACTGAAAATGGCCCACGTCTCTCCTCCTCAAGGGACCGGACAACGCAATAAGGTGTTATTGGTGAACGACCTTCGCAGCACCAAAAAGAGTCTCGTCCAAATTAACAACCCTCAAGACCAGATGTGCTTAGCCCGAGCCATCGTGGTGGGACGAACCTATGCCAAGAAGAACGACACGGCAGAATGGAAAAGAACCTGGAAAACTATTCAACAATCGGACCGAGCCAAACAACGAAACGAAGCAGAACTCCTGTTGAAACAAGCTGCCCTGTCCAAAGACACACCCTGTGGCATTCCTGAAATGCAAAAATTGCAAGATGTCCTAGCTCCATGCTACACCTTGAAAGTGCACCCTCAAGAAGTGCGTGGGCCTCTGTTGTTTCGAGGGAAAGACTTTAAGGACGGAAAATACATTCATGTCTATTATCACGATGACCATTTCGATATCATTACCACTATCACTGGATTCCTGGGATACAGTTATTACTGTGAGAAATGTGACTATTGCTATAACAATCGAGAGCAACACAAACATTGCGGATGGAAATGCCCATGATGTTTGGCCTCTCCACCCTGTCTGAGCGAAGGACAAGAAAGAGTACATTGTCCTGCTTGTCTGCGCACGTTTGTCAGCCCTGCCTGTTACCAACAACATCTGAAGACGCAAGGTTCACAGCAGAAATGTGCTTGTCAACTGCTGAGACTGTGCCCTACGTGTCGACAAGGCCTACGTACCAATAATGCCAAGGCACACGTATGTTCAGGTAAGAAAAAATGTCACATTTGTCACCACATCGTGGACTTGAAACACGAATGCTACGTGCAAAAATACCAACCCCCACCAGAGAAAGAGGACGGTCACAAGAAGAAAGGCAATTTCATCTTTTTCGATTTCGAATGCATGCAAGAGACTGGCATTCACAGTCCTAATTTCTGCGTGGCTCATCGAGCGTGCGAGAAGTGCATTCAAGAACCTATCTTCAGTCATTGCCCTCACTGCAGCAAGATTCCTGGAGGGCGTGAAAAAATCTTTCGAGGACCGAACACGTTAGCCGATTTTGCCCAATGGGTCTTAGATCCCATCGACAAGACGTGGAGCCAAGAGGACATCGAACGTTACGGAGATTGTCATCGTCATGCCACAGTGATGGCTCACAATTTCTCCGGATACGATGGACAGTTTCTTCTCAGATACTATACGGAACAAGGCACAGAACGTCCTAAAGTCACTTTGAACGGAGCCAAAATCATTTTCATGCAAGTGGGACAAGTGTAGTTTAAAGATTCGATGAGCTATTTGGCCATGCCTTTGAGTCGAATGCCTAAAACGTTTGGAATGACAGAAATGGCTAAAGGGTACTTTCCACACTTTTTCAATACGGAAGCCAATCAACACGCCGTTCTACCCCATTTGCCTGAGGCTCACTATTACGACCCCGACAACATGCGTACCGAACAACGAGAAGCCTTCTACGCTTGGTACCAGACTCACGCCTCCGATCCTTTCGACTTTCAGGAAGAAATGCTAAAGTATTGTCGTTCCGAGGTGGACATTTTACGGCGTTGCTGTGGAAAATTTCGAGAACTGTTCATGGAACACGGAGCGGTCGATCCTTTGAAAGAAGCTTGCACCATTGCCAAAGCGTGTTCCTTAGTGTATCGACAGCGATTCATGCCTGAAAACACCGTGGCTGTCATCAGTCCTCAAACGACCCACTATGTCAAACGTCAATACTCGGTCAAAGCCCTACGTTGGTTACGTTACTTGTGCGACAAGGAAGACAAATGGATTCAGCATGCCCGCAACGGAGGAGGCGAAAAGACCATCGGAACGTATTCGGTCGATGGCTGGGACTTAGAAAACCCCAAGATCGTGTACGAGTTTAACGGTTGCTTATTTCACGGATGTCCCGTCTGTTACTCTGATCGTAGCACTAAAAATCAGTTTTTGCAACGAACCATGGAAGACTTGTACCAGGACACTTGTCAGCGACGCCTAAAGTTAGAACAGCAAGGATACCAAGTGGTGGAAATGTGGGAACACGAGTACGATCACCGTATGAAAACCGATCCCGAGTTTAAACGTGCCGTGGAAAGTTACAAGCTGATGGACCCCCTAAACCCGAGGGATAGTTTGTATGGAGGAAGGACCAATGCCACCTGTTTGCTGTACCAAGCCGACGAAGAGAAAGGAGAAGAAATCAAATACTTGGACGTGTGTTCGTTGTATCCTTACGTGTGCAAATATTGTCCCTTTCCTGCAGGGCACCCACAATTGTTCACGGAACACATCGACCTGAAAAACATTCGACAATACGAAGGCTTGATCAAGTGCAAAGTTTTGCCTCCGACGAACCTAAACCATCCCGTCTTACCTCACCATTGTCAAGGCAAACTGATGTTTCCATTGTGTCGTACTTGTGCCAAAACGTGCAACTAAGACCAACCTTGTCAGCACACCCAGGAAGAAAGGGCCTTGACGGGAACCTGGGTCAGCGTAGAATTGTTCAAAGCTCTGGACAAGGGATACCAACTGTTAGAAGTGTACGAAATTTGCCACTTTCCCAAGACACAATAATACCACAAGGGTGACCCCAGTCAGAAAGGTATTTTCGCCGACTACGTGGATGCCTTTTTGAAACTGAAGCAAGAAGCCACCGGTTATCCTTCCTGGTGTCACACTTCCGAAGACGAAAAGACATTCAAAGAGAAATACTATGAACAAGAAGGCATCTCTTTAGACCACATCGAGAAAAACGAAGGCAGGCGATCGTTTGCCAAAGTGATGTTAAATTGCTTGTGGGGTAAAATGGCACAACGACCGTGTTTACCCAAGACGGAATATTTGACAGAACCTTCCCGCTACTTTCAGATGATTCACGACAAAACCAAATACATGAAACACGTGAACGTCGTTCGCGAGGATTTGATCGTGGTCAATTACGAAGAAGATCTGGACTTTGTACAAGACGACCCCTTTGGAAATGTCATCATTGCGGCTTACGTGACAGCTCATGCTCGCTTAAAATTGTACGAAGCTTTAGAACTGTTAGGGGAACGTGTCCTGTACTTTGACACTGACAGTTGCATTTACATCCATCACCCGAGTCAACAGCACCCTGACATCGAAGGAGACCGTTTAGGAGCCTGGACAGACGAACATCCCGACGACAAGATTCTAAGTTTCGTCAGTGGTGGTCCCAAAAATTACGGCTACGAATACCGGGACCCACAAGGAGAATTGCACACGACGTGTAAAGTGAAAGGATTGACTCTGAATTATCGTACCAGTCGTGTGGTGAACTTTGGGGTATTGAAAGAAGCCTTGCAATCGGGAGAGGATGCAAACTTTAAAGTGACCACCTATCAACCGAACAAAATTGTACGTTTACCCACTCACCACATGGTCAGTCGGCCCTTGGAAAAAGTCTATCAAATCGTGTACCAGAAGCGAGTGCGACTTCCCAATCATTTCACCTTACCGTATGGACACGTCGGTATTGGTCTGTATATAAAAAGGAACCCTAGGCAAGATCGATAGTTCATTGTGACTACCAAGACCGAGCGAACAAGATGAATACTTTCAGAGAGACACAAAACAAGCTTAGACAGGCACAATTCAAGTGTGGGGCTTCTGAAGTGGAATGCGATTGTGAGCCTTGCGACTTTTCAACCTGTGTTAGTGACGGTGCCAGAAGAACCCGTCACCCAGGACGGGACTGTCGTGGACAGGCCTGAAAGACCCTTTCGGGAGGACACTTGTGTGACCTTACCCCCTACTATAGAACTGGTTAGAACTTTACCCAAAACATGTTGTACAGACACTTGTGTTTATTCCACGTTGATGGTTATCATGTGCCTTTTATCCTTATACTTAAGCCTTTGACTTTTATGTATTTTTGTCTTTCGTATTCATGTTTGAAACATTCAATAAACGTGTTCTGAAAAAAAGTATATAAACTCTTGTGTTGTTTGTTTTCGTGTCACAAGTGACATTTCTCACACTATGGCTACCTCTGCTGTCTCTGCTCCCTCTTCCTCCACTGTCAAAGTCATCGATGAACACTTAGATCGTGCCAGTTGGGAGGCTTTGTATCTTCACCATCCCTTTAACATGCTCATTGCTGGACCTAGCGGTTCAGGCAAAACCGAATTTGTCAAACGTTTGATCGAACATAAACATCATTTGATCGATCGACCACCTCAGCGGATCGTGTGGTGTTACAAAGAGTGGCAATCGGCGTACAGCCTCTTGCGAGAAAGTCAAGGCGATTCCATCGTGTTTGTGGAAGGCATTCCTAAAGAAGACGACAGCATCGTCTCTGACTCCCGTCAAACCCATTTGGTCATTTTCGACGACATGTTAGGAGAAGACGAAGAAGAAATTAAACTGTGGTTTACAAGCAAAGGGCATCACCGTAATGCCAGTGTCGTTTACATCACCCAAAATTTGTTTCAACAAAGTAAAGCCCATCGCACCATCAGTCTCAATGCGCATTACGTGGTCTTGTTTAAAAGCCCTCAAGATAAATCGCAAGTGCAAGTCTTAGCCAAACAGTTAGGAACGCCTTGGCTGACTCAGGCGTACGACGATGCCACTCAAACTCCACACGCCTATTTACTCGTCGATTTGAAACATACGACCCCCGAGGATTTGCGATTTCGTACCCACTTGTTTCACCACTGGTGCCAAGACGGAGGGCCTGTCCTGTACACGTCTCCGTCCTCGACTTCATTTCACTCCACATAAAAAAATCTATTAAAACATCAGATTCTTTTTCGTCTGTCTCACTCACAGTGCAAACATGACGTCCCTTCAGTCGCATCTTCCCGTCAAATTGATTCGCGCCTTGTATGGCATCAGTCGAGAAAAAAATCCACAAATACGAGCTCATGTCTTAGAAGCTAGTCTCAAAGAAGTCTTACGATGGTTCACGGTGACGGCACGTCAAATACTCCAAGGAATCATTCAGATTCCTCATGAAACCAAACGCTTTTTCGATCGAAACAAAGTCGCTTTGGTCCAACTGGCCGATCCCCGCATCGACACTCAAACCAAAAAACAAATCATTTTGAAACCTGGAGGGAGTGGTACTCTAGGAGGGGTCATCATTCGCTCACTCTTAAGATGGGATCCTAATGCCCCCAAAGTTATCCCCAAGAAAAAATCCAACGAAGCCCCAAGAAGAAAAAGAAAAAGACCAGGTCCCCAAGAAGAATTTCTCCAGTGGCGGGACCCTCCTCTTACCAGACACCACCCCGGGAAAAGAAAAGAAGCCCCCAGAAAAAGAAAAGTCCACAGAAGAAAACTAGTCGCAAGAGAGGCACTTCGGCCAGGACGCAACCTTACACCCGCAAACCACGACCTGCCACGGCGGTGACCGCATCTCCGGCAGCCTCACGTTCATCCACTTCCCCGTTAATGACACCAAGAACTGAAGAGTACTTGGAGACCTTGATCACACCAAGAACTTCTCCGTTGATGACCCCAAAAAGAACTTCCCCAGTGGCAGGACCCTCCAATTTAGTGGCAGTGACTGCTGCTCACAAAGTACCTTCTCCCAAAATCAAAGTCCATGAAAGATCGGGTATGCTACAAAGTTTATTGGATTTGTCCAAGCAAGAACTGGCTCGATTTAGTCCGTTGCGTACCCCTCCACGACGTGTCATGCCTGTCCTCAAACTGATACGCCGTAAAGAGAATCAGTGGAGACGCGTTCCAGTATAAAAACGACCTGTGGCCAAGTCGGGGGTATCAGTGTTTTTTGGTGCTCCTGAAGACTCAAAGATGTCACCCTCCAGAAAACCCCAAGGAAAGAAAAGAAAAGGACTACCACCACGTTTAGTCAAACATGGTGACATGTTATCTGTCCTGTCCAAAGCTTCTTCACCTCTACGAAAAAAACTCATTCAATCGGCCTCCAAAGAGGTCATCGATACCGCGTGCGAATGTTGTTTGAACGTTTTGAAAGGCACGATCCCTTTGTCCAAACACCAGAAACAATGCTTAAGCAAACATCGTCACGTTCTTCGCCAAATGGTTCGAAAGAAAATTCCCATTCGTCAAAAGAAGAAGATGTTGGTCCAACGTGGAGGCATTTTGCCTCTCTTGTTAGGCCCCATACTGAAAGGAGTCTTGGGAACCATGTTGGGAGGACTGGTGGGAGCAAGATAAAAAGGCTCTCGGAAGTCCCAAGATCTCAGAATTGACCCCTGACAACCCTATGGAAGGACGAAAACTAGCTTTAGTGCCTTACAAACGATGGATGGAATACCATCGTTGGCAAGAACAACGCACCCCGCATTTACCTCCCAATCCCCATTTGAGCGAGATGTCCCAGTTACAACACGAATTGCAGTCCTTAATGGATCGCCAAGATTTGTCCGAAACAGAAAAATCGCAAAAGTACGGTCAACTCTTGCAACGACTGCAACTCTTTCACCAGAAAGCTTTAGACGAAACAGCTCTACCCACTCTGAAAGATTTTAAGACCTTGATGAAAAGTCCAGCACCATCACCAGTACCAGTACCACCACTACCAGTGACCAAGACAGAAAAAGAGAAGAAGAAGAAGAAGGGTTTCAAACTCCACCAGAAAAAGTACGCAAGATAACAGCACCACCTACCTCCAGAATTGGATGGATTAAAAAGATGATGGCCACCCTTTGTTCATCACTAGAGAAAAAGAAAGTGAAGACAGAAGTGAAGACAGAAGTGAAAAAAGAACCGATATCCCCCGCTCAGATATCCTCCTCTTCAACACCTATTGCTGGTCGCACACGCAAAGCATTGCAATCCAAGAAAGTACCCCAAGAGAAAAAGAGTAGCATCTTCCAAGAGTGGGTGCCTTATTAACACACCAAAAAACAAAAAAAATGCAAAAAGTCTTAGCCAGCATTTACTACGATCCCTCCCATCCTGCAGGTTACGCAGGAGTTCAAAAATTGTATCGTGCTGCCAAAAACGCGACTGAAAAGTCTCCGTTTACCTCAAGTGCAACGATGGTTACAAGAACAAGCTACATACACTTTACACAAACCCATTCGACGCAAGTTTACCAGAAGTCGCACCCGAGTGGAAGGCATCGATCATCAATGGCAAGCCGATTTAGCCGATGTCTCTCATTTGGCCAGCTACAATCGCGGCTACAAATATTTGTTTTGTGTCATCGACGTCTTTTCCAAATTTGCCTGGGTCGTGCCCTTGACTTCCAAATCGAGCAGCGAGTTAGTGCGAGCCCTGCAACGGGTGTTGAAACAAAGCGGTCGTCACCCTCTTCGATGGCAAACGGACAAAGGCACCGAATTTCTGAACCAAGCTTTCCAAAAAGAATTAAAGAAACGTGACATTCATTTTTTTACCACCGAGAATCCCGAAACCAAAACCAGCATCGTGGAACGTTTTCAACGCACTTTGAAAGAACGCATGTGGAAATATTTTACGCATCACCACACTCTGAAGTACATCGACATCTTACCGCACCTGGTGCAAGCGTACAACCAATCTTACCATCGAAGCATCGGACATGCCCCGCAAGACGTGACTCCCGACAACGAAGTGTTTGTGTTTGAGCGTCTGTTCGGTACGTCCCCGACGAGGGCTGTCCCCAAGAAAAGTGGAGAGTTGGTCGTAGGAGATTGGGTGCGCATTGGCAAAACCAAACGCACTTTCGACAAAGGTTACTTACCTAACTGGACGACCGAATTGTTTCGCGTCACTGGACGAGTGCATGGCCGTCATCGTGCCGTCTATAAATTGGAAGACATGAACGGAGAAGTGCTCAAAGGAACGTTTTATTTGCCCGAGTTACAACGTGTGACCAAAAAAGAAGACGACGTGTACGACATCGAAAGCATTCTCGAACGCAGAACCCGTAAAGTGGGCAAACGACGTGTCAAAGAAGTCAAAGTACGTTGGAAAGGATATCCGCCCAGTTTTGATTCTTGGATCGACGCTTCGCAAGTCATCGACTATAAAAAGAAATGACCATCATGCCCTTTCACACAGACGCAGCTACGTCGACCACTCCTCCTTCACCTAGTTCTTCTGTGCAAGATTTACAAAAACAACCCTTGTGTGTGTGGTGTGGAGAACGTGTGCCTAAAACGCAAATCGTCTTTTTCTGCCAAATCTTCGTGGTGTATTGTGTCATCGGGGCAGCCATTGCCAATTTGAGTTTGCAACAAGGAGACAAACAATTGTGGACCATTTTATTGAGCAGTTGCATCGGTTACCTGCTTCCCAATCCCTCCCTGAAATTCTCCTCGAACGGGAACCACGGGAACCTTGTATCCAGTGCCAGTGCCAGTCACCACTCCAACAACAACCACAACCAGAACCCCATTTTGGGCGGAGACACGCCTCTGACATCCACTAACCCCTCGGACAGCCACAGAACTCTGGAATTATGAGTCACGAAAACCAATTTTACTTAACCTTACCCAGTGACAGTTCCATGGAAGTGTTTCCCCACAACACGTTGTGCTGTTACACGGCTAAATTACCTCAAGCCATCCAGTTAGATCACGAAGCCCATTGGGAAGTGGCTTTAGTAGAAATGATTCACCCTACACAAATCCAAAACATCACCGAAAAGCAAAACACTTTTGAGGTCGAAATCATGAACCAACAATTACAAGAAGCCATGAATGACATCGGGTTTTCAGGGGACACAAGACCATCCAACAATTCACCCTTCAATATCTACACCTTGAAAATTCCGGCAGGGTTTTATTTTAGTGGCCAACATTTGGTGGACACCATTACTTCCAGGTTCGAGTTCGCCTTTGGCAAAGCCCTGAACAGAGTAAAAAAAAGTGTCACCCTGGAGTACCATAAAGTGGCTTGTCGCTTACTGATGAAATTTCAGGATACCCGAACGTTGTCCATCAGTTTTAATCGTTACTTGTTTGATATTTTAGGTGGAGACACAAAAATGGCTCCAAATTTTAAACCGAAGATCAACAGCAATACGGAATTTTACAAGTTTTTTCGATTCCCTGTAGAACTGAACCAAGGACTGAATTTAATGTTCGTGTACTCCGATGTGGTGGAGTATAACGTGGTGGGACACACCTCTGTACCGTTACTGCGTGTCATTCCTTTCAAAGTGGATAGTACCACGACCAGTGACCAGGAAGGTGGAAACACCTATCACGTCCACCGGGAATTTGTGCATCCTCATTATTTGCCTGTCAGCAAGTCGTATTTGGACACGGTCAACATTGCTATAAAAGGAGATTTGGGACAAAATATTCCATTCACCAAAGGAAAAGTCACGGTGAAACTCCATTTTCGAAAACGGTTCTCTCACGACTCGTAAGTCATGTATCCAGTGTATCGAGGGGTTGCACGACAGCGAGGACACGGTTTAGGAGATATGTTAAAATCGGCCTTTCGTTCGGTGGCCCCGGTGTTGAAACCGATGGTGACACGCGGATTGCACGCCTTGAAAGATGCGGCACTGACACAAGGCAAAGAATTTGTCTAAAATGTCATCATCGACAAACAAAACCCTAAAGAAGCCTTCATGAGGGCAGGCAAAAATGTCTTGCTGCAAACGGGTAAAGACCTTTTGGGCCGACAAGACATACCTATAAATGCCCTGCACGCTACCGAGTCAAGCATTCAGCAAGGACAAGGCAGAAAGAGACGACGAAAGAAAACACCCTTTCACCAGACTTCAAGCTAGAAAGGCCAAGAAAAGAAGAACCGTTCGAGACTTAGACGTTTTCGATTATTGAGACACTGCAACAAAAAAATGATGCACCGAGAGTCTTGCGCCTGTTCCAAGACGGAACTGGATCTGTTTGCCATGCCCCCCACCATGATGACCATGCAAGAATCCCAATGGGTGGAATTTCATCCCGTCTCCTCATTGACCGATTCCGCTCCCATCGAGTTTGAAATCAAGGGACAGCCCGAAGATTACATCGATCTGAATAACAGTTACTTGTACCTGAAAGTCAAAGTTCTAGATAAGGATGGAAATGCTATAGACACTGAGCCAGTAGCTCCCGTCAACAATTTTATGCATTCCTTGTTCAGCTCAGTGGACTTGTACTTGAACAACAAACTGGTTAGCAGCAGCATGGATACTTACCCTTACCGTGCCTACCTGGAAAATCTCTTGACGTACGGAATAGACGCCAAGAATACTCATCTCAATGCCTGCGTGCTATGGGAACCTGACGAAGTGGGCGAATTTGATAAAACAGGTCTTGAAGCTGACCCCAAATCAAAAACAACCACCAATGAGGGATTTGTAGAACGAAGAAAGAGAATCATAGGACCCAACCAAAGTTTAGAACTGAAGGATCGTTTGCATTTGGACATGTGGTTGCAAGAAAAGTATTTGCTGAACGGGGTGGATGTCCGCCTGAGACTGAATCGGAGCAGTACCGCTTTCCATTTATTGGCTGATGCTGGCGAGTACAAAACCAAAATCCAAGAAGCCAGACTCTACGTACGTCGTGTGGAAGTGTTATCTAAAGTAGGTAACAACATCAGTCAGACGTTGAGCAGAACGACCGCCAAGTATCCGATCCGACGCGTAGAAGTGAAAACTTTCACCATTCCTAGGGGACAGCGATCCATGATCGAAGATCATCTGTTCCAAGGACAGTTACCCAAACGTTTGATCCTTGGTATGGTCTCGAATGAAGCCTTCAACGGAGCTATCACTAAAAATCCTTTCAACTTTCATCACTTCAACGTGTCCAAGATTGAAGTCAGTCGCAATGGCAAGACCTTGTGTACCCGACCTTTCGAACCTGACTTTGAGAAGAAGAATTACTTGAGATCGTACTTGTCCTTGTACGAAGCCACGGGACAGTTAGGAACCAACACCAGTCACGGCATTACGTACGACGATTATGATGGAGGCTATGCTTTGTGGGCTTTTGATTTCACTCCAGACCAAGGCAGCGACGAGGGACATTTCCACCCTATAAAATCCGGCCAGATTCGTGTGGAAATTCAGTTCGGAAACAGAATAGGTGATGATGATGTAACTTTGAACGTCATCCTGTATGCAGAATTCGATAATACCATAGAAATCAACAGTTTGAGAGAAGTCATTCTAGATTACTAGAAGCCATGGAAGACTCTTATCCCTCTTTACCTAGTGGAGAAGCTTTGAAGATGGAATGTGAGGAGACCGTGGAAGGAGAATCCCAACACAAAGACGAAAAGGACATCGTGATCAAGTCGAGATGGCCAGAACAAGAACAGCAATTGGTCTCCTACTGTGCTACATACCTGGCAGACACAGTTACGACATGGATGAAGCATGATTACTATGGATGTCAATACATCAGTCAAGAAGAAAAATTCAACGAATATCTGGACCAAGCTTGGAGTCTGTTTAAAAAAGACGTGTTACGTTGGTGGTATAAAGACTTGCGTGAACATTTCTGTCCTCCATTAACGACTCGAGACATCCATTACATCAAAACCCTCTTTGACAAATTCAAAGAGAAAGTCGAGATCGAAATTGATCACTTATTATCAGCAAAAGAACATTTAGTGACTTATTTTGATCGTGATTTTTCTAGAAACGATGAGAAAGTAAATCGTTGATTTTTTGACTATTATGCTTATTTTGTTGTCTTAAGCTAGGAAACGTAGTGCCCATCCATGACTCAATGACTTGCAACAGTGGAAATCACAATTTCATTCACAACTTTGTCAACCCTGTTTAAAGTAGAGTGTAAATTGAAAAAAATGTTTGATGTTATATTGTTGGATTATTGTTAAAAAATGTTAGAGTTGTTGGTTAGTGTTAAGTGATTTTTGAATAAAAAATGATGCGTTTTGAAAAAAATGCCTTTGTGATTTGTTTGGCTATAAGAATGTTTGATTCATGCTCTTTGACTTCTTACTATCCCTCTCGTGACACTCATTGAACATTGCGGCTCGAAAACCGTGGAGGGATGTTTTCCTTCACGTCCGCGCTTTGACTTTAAGAACCGGGTTGTTTCCAGTCTAACCATCCATTGTCGACTCATCCTTCTACGAAGATGTGCCCCAAACTAGCTAAGCTAAACGAAGCCTACGTGGATTTGCATAAGGTCAGACACAGTCTGATACCGAAGCCAGAAGAGATAGAGAATGTGAGAATGCTAAAAGTCACTGAAGACTTGATAGAAGAACTCTTCAGAGAAGAAGTGAACAGGGAGAAAGAAGAATGGACAGAGAAGTACAGACTTCAGAGACAGCAGCAACAACAACAACAGCAGCAGCAACAGCAGCAGCAACAGCAGCAGGAACCTGAACCTGACAGAGGCTTTGTCGATTGTCGTATCGACACCAAAGAGTTCTTCTTCTCTTTCCGAAGAAGCAGACCTATCGCCAGAAAGTCTATCCTCAGAGGACATCGCATTCTTAGAAACTAAAAGATTGCCATAGCAAAAAAAAAAAAAAAAAAAAGCCCTTTTCAGGGCTACCCCAATACTCTAGAAAAGAAATAACAATCAATTTGCCAATGTGTGTAGGTAGAGTAGTGTGAATATAAACACTAACTCTTTTTTATAGTGTGAGGGTATGTGTTTGTGTGTTTGTGTTTGTAACATCTCACGTACGTTGGTGTGGATAGTAGATTAAGATTATGTTTTTTTTGACTGTTTGAGGTGTGGGGAGAGTAGATTGGGGGGGGTTTGATTGAATTGCTTTGCGTATGTGAATAGTATATTGGAGTGATTATTGAAAAAAAAAATTTGAATAGGAATGGGTAGTATAAAAAAGTGAGTGTTTCTTTTAGGTCCGCGCGTTGTTTTTTGGTCATGATCTAGGTAAGATCAATTTTATGTTTTTTAGGGGGATGTTTTCCTTCACGTCCGCAGTTTTAGTATAAATTGAAACTCATTCGGCAGTCCAGCTACCCTTATTGATTGATCAACACCAGAATGAACATGAGACTGGCGAAACTGTTGAAACTTCATGTTCATCTGGAATATGCCAGGCGGCTGTTGAACGAACTGGCCGCGGAGGCCATTGTGGAAGAAGGAAGGATGAGAGAGGAGGAGAAAAGAAGAAATAAAGAAGAGGAGGAGAGAAGAGACAAAGAAGAGGAGGAAAGAAGATACAAAGAAGAGGAGAGAAGATACAAAGAAGAGGAGGAGAGAAGATACAAAGAAGAGGAGGAGGAAAAGGAGAAAAGAAGAAGAAATTTCAGAATCCCAGAAACCGAAAATTGGGATTCTGAAGCCACATATCCTGCCTCTGCTCTCTCCCCCAAAAAAGTAAAAAGCAACTGGGGAACAAGATGTGTATGTGGCGCCAGGCCTGGAAGATGCCACCATTAACCAGGTGTCCATGAAGTTAAAAAAAACCAGCCCTTTTCAGGGCTACCCAATACTCTAGAAAATAAATAACCATCAATTTGCCAATGTGTGTGTGTGTGTGTGTGTGTGTGTGTGTGTGTAGGTAGAGTAGTGTGAATATAAACACTAACTCTTTTTTCATAGTGCGAGGGTATGTGTTTGTGTGTTTGTGTTTGTAACTGCTCACGTAAGTTTGTGTGAATGGTAGATTATGAGTTTCTTTATTGTTTCTTAGCGTATGTGAAGAGTATAGTTTGGGTTTTGTAACCGCTCACGTACGATTGTGTGGATAGTAGATTATGGATTTTGTTTATTGTTTCTTAGCGTATGTGGAGAGTATATTATATGAAATAAGAAAAGTAGGGGATGTTTTCTTTCACGTCCGCACGATGTTAGGTCATGATCTAGGTAATATCAATTTTATGTTTTGGGGGATGTTTTCCTTCACGTCCACGCTTTTCGTATAAGAACCCACAGTATTCGTCGTTCAAACCATTCTACAGAGAAGATGGCTTCGAACCACCTCGATAAATTTCAAACATTGCAAGACGTCCTTGACAATTTGGGCATGATAGAACAAATGCTAGTACGACTCAATGAAGACCACTATTCTTATAGTCCGCATAGAGTAAAAATGGAGATTAACAACTTAAGAAAAGCAAAGGACATGATAAGTGGTGTGATGAAGGAAATAAAGGAGGAGAAGGAGGATGAAGAGGAAAGGATAAGAATACGAAAATGGAATGAAAAAATTGAAAAAGAAGAAGAAAATGAGAAGAGGAAGAAAGAAGAGGAGGAGGAAGAGAAGAAAGAAGAGGAGAAAAAAAGAAGAAAAAGAGTGTAGGTGAGAAAATCAGAAGTTGGTGGAGAAAAAGAAGAAATTAGAAGCAGAAGAAGAAGAAGAAACCAAAGGCCCTTTTCAGGGCCAGCCATATTTCTCGAAAAGAGAATGACTTTTCAATTGCCTACCCCTTTATAAAAATTTAAAAAAAAAAAAATTCCCATGTTCAATTCCTCTTGTCCCTAAAGTAGTTTTTTTTTCTAACATGTTCAATTCCCCTTTGTCCCTAGACAAACCCAAACTATATTCCCATGTTCAATTCCCCTTGTCCCTAGACAGACCCAAACTCTATTCCCCATGTTCAATTGCCTTTGTCCCTAGAATCGATATTTTTTTTTTCCATTGTTCGAATGCATTTGACGTTAATCTCAATATTTCCTTTTTTTTCCTTTCTCCAATGTTAAATTCCATTGACGCTAATCTTACCCAGGTTTTTTTGCCCATGTTAAATTTCCATTGTCGCTAATCTCGCCCAGGGTGGTTAATGTTAAATTTTCATTGACGCTAATCTCGCCCAGGGGGTGTTTGTAATGCTAATTCCCATTGACGCTAATCTCACCCCTTTCACTACTTGCAAGGTTGACTGGTAAGTTTATGAGCATAGAGACATCAGCGTCTGAGTCTTTTCAGGTTAACGGCGGCATCGAAGAATAGCAACAGCTCATCTGGTCTGCATTAACAGAGCCGTTGCTTAAAAGCCGCGCGAATGGCGCTGGTCGTATAGTTGGTTGGCCGAGCAAGTAGGGGGATGGATGTCCACGTGTTAAATTCCGAAAATATTTCTCTGGCATTGTTTTTCTTCAAACGAGACTATGCCAAAGTAGGGGATGCATTCAGATAAGAATCTGAGGGAAAATAACGCCACTTCAAACACATTTGAGGTGTTAGTTTGAGCTGAAGCTCTTTAATCACTGTGAAGAAGAAGCAAATTTATAACATTTTCCAACAATACTGGAGGTGTGGAGTTAAATTCTTAACACTAATTCATTGTAGATCATAACATATACAAAATGTTGTAATAGCACAAGGGCATAAAATCTGCTTTGGTAGCGAAGTTCATTTTCTCTAGATACTAGCTGCGCAATTGATATCTAGATTCTCCAACATTCACTCTCTCTTTCACTTATTTCTTCTTCTTCTTCTTCTTCTTCTTCTTCTCTATGTATTAATTAATTTTTGTTAATTTTTATTTTCGGGGGATGTGATGCTTTTACAGGGAAGTTCAGGACAATGTTTAGAATGAATTACTAGTGGCAAGTAACTGTATTATTAAAACACTGCTGAGCAAACTTTGCTTGAATGAGACCATTGCAGGTGACTAAACATGGGTTTACTTTTCTAAATCTGTCTAAAGAGAAAATAATATAGTTTGGATCGGAGATTTTGAAAACAACATAAAATGTACCAATCGCTCAACGCAATCAGTCTATTGAGAGAGTTTGATAGGTATTAGTCTTCGATGTAAAAGGCCCGGTCGTCCTGTTACCTGTGTCTGACTGTAGTATCTTTATCTGACTGTCCAATGTAGTGCAACACATTTAAAACAAAAAAGGACTTCCACATTTACCTCCTTGTACACGTTATGCGTTATTTTTAATATTAATTGTGTATGCAAATGATGTGATTTTAAAGGAAAAAAGTTGTAATAAGCAGATATATTATTATGTATTTTGTTTTGTAATGAGGTTATGTTATAGATGGGATTGCCGAGTATATGATTTATAATTATGCTAAACAGCCATACTGGTATATACGATGTAGCTTTTAAACACATACCACGCAATCAATAACAATGTAAATATTACCATGGCAGAAGGACCTTTGTGTTGTTGAGAGTTTCTATTGATAGCTGTATTACCTATAGAGATTTGGGAAAACGTTTAACGGTGCCCATACCAGTGGGCTTAACGCGTATGTACACATCTTTTGCACAGTGGGTTGACAGGTTCAGAAGATTTGATTACGAGCACATGTACTTCGAGTGTAATAGGAGTACATATTAAACTGCACACTGACTGGGACTTCCCCGATATCTTCTGCATACACACCAAAGGGAAAAGGTCGATCGACAGTGAGTTCATTAGGTTATATAGGACCCGGTAAACTTTTCGAATTGTGACTGTTGAAATCCAATTCAAACGATCACTAAATACTGTCAAGTACATAACATTAATAATATTTTTAAATATTTCCCTACTCCTCTAGCAGATTATCCACCCCCCACACACGTACACGTAAATAAAAGCTGCAGAAAATATTTAATTCATCAATTTATAATTTCTAACATGATTGTGCCGGGGGGGGGGGGCATTAACACTATACTCTTTCTTTATAACCACTGCAGTCATATTTTTCTGGGCGAGTCTATTTTTTTCAGACAACATTAACGATATAGTGTATCGTTCTTTGTAAGCTCTGGATAAGTATGTACATTCTGTTGCTTCGCGAGTTACATCACTTTCAACCAATATACATAAAATTGTCCTCTTTTTAGTTTTTCTTCAGTTGTGCTTTGTAACATATTAAACTAAACATTGCAAATATTGCATGCAGACGACACAGTGTGTATCTTCTATGCATGTGTTAGCCATTGCACCTTAAACAATCACGGAGAATTATCTTTTCCAAGGACCACAAAGGTAAATCAGTAAGCTGGTAGTTCGCATGATATATGCTAGCTTTGAAAAGCAAACATGACTACAGTGAGTGGGGCCCCTGGCGACAATCAAGTGATAAATTTAAACTTTAAATTAATACAACGACTAAGTTTTTTAAAATAACTGTTACACCATTCGTGCTTTCTGTTTTTTAAATTGCAAAAGAGGAGGGGAGAACAAAGAGCGAACGAATATTATATCACACTCTATGTATGCATTACATATTGTTAGCGTGAATGAAATAGCAAGAGGGACAAGCAATTAGACAAAGGGAGAGCATAAGGTCAGACTTACAGGAATTAATGGACAGACGGTAAGAGAACTTGAGTCAAATAGAGCTGATAATGTGAGAATTTACGAATGTTCGGACCATGCAGATCTCTAATCTCAATATTTAATGGAACGAAATCTAATGGAAAAAGGCAGCGAGTGGTCATTTAGACCATCATTTATCTTACATAATTTCTCTATTGATTTCAGTTCGGGTACTTGAGCTGTTATGCCAAATAAAAGATGACATTATCCCAGTAAATGTTATAGTAAATAGAAGTTTGATACATTCATACATTAGTGGGATACTGTTTTCAAGTGTAGAACAACAATGGGAAATTTCTCAGAATTTCATATCGTGACTAATGTGTTTCGTTCGCCACATGACACGCACTGTGATCATAGTGAACATCAACTATCAATATCTCCTCTGATTCCTATCACTACTTCATAATTCAGTTACAGCAATCAATATTAATAATAATCGCTACACATTATCATCTCAAAATGTGCAGGAGTTGTTCCAGTGTCCCATAGTGATAGTTAAGCTTGGCCTCATACATCACAATTATGATACTACTCGTTTGCTCGATCTTTGCTGCATACAAATCAATGATCTGTTGTGTTCTGTGTCTACGTACTGAGTCGTCGGAAGGTTTCCATTTCGGTTATGGTAGTCGTTTATTCTTTGATGGCCAAATATGCACATGTGATGTGATTACTTTTGCTGTCGCGAGAATTTCTGATTAAACACGTATTCCTTTATGTTTGTATAACAGAGTGTTTCTTGTCCGTTACCAGCGACCACGTAGCTGCTATCGATATAGCTCCGACAACAATTCCGACTAGCATAACAGTTCCAGTTGAAGCAATCCCCCCTCCCACCGCGTATCCACAAATATCATATCCGACAAATTTAGTGATGTGATTCAAATGCACAGCGTAAACATATCGACCATTTACTAT